>MU106491.1:14953-30209 GCA_012274485.2 Sinapis alba
CCCATACGTACTGATAGGCTGATATGATCAGCCTTAACCGTACTGAACGGAAGGATTTAACTCAATAGACCATGGACTGTCCAGACTGGTTCCATCAATACATGAAAAATGACCCATACGTACTGATAGGATGATACGATCAGCCATTTGTACGGCCTGTATGGACCAAGAACTGTGCAGACCTGTCCATCAGGACATGAAAAATCGACCCATACGTACAGATAAGCTGATATGATCAGCCTTAACCGTACTGAATGGAATAATTTAACTCGACGGACCATGGACTGTCCGGACTGGTCCCATCAGTACATTAAAAATAACCCATACGTGTACTGATAGGCTGATACAATTAGCCATCCGTACTGCCTGGATTGACCAAGGCCTCTCCAGACTGGTTCATCAAGCCATAAACAACCGACCAATACGTACTGATAGGCTGATATGATCATCCTTATCTGTACTGAATGGAAGGATTTAACTGAACGGACCATGGACGGTCTGGACTGGTCCCAACAGTACATGAAAAATGACCCATACGTACTGATAGGCGGATACGATCAGCCATCCGTACTGCCTGGAAGGACCAAGGACTGTCCAGACTGGTCCATAACCCCATAAACAATCGACCAATACGTACTGATAGGCTGATATGACCAGCCTTATCCGTACTGAATGGAAGGATATAGCTCAACGGACCATGGACAGTTCGGACCGGTCTCATCAGTACATGAAAAATGACCCATACGTACTGATAGGCTAATACGATCAGCCATCCGTACTGCCTGGAAGGACCAAGGACTATCCAGACAGGTCCATCAGGCCATGAAAAATCAACCCACACGAACTGATAGGCTGAAATGATCAGCCTTATCCGCATTGAATGGAAGGATTTAACTCGACAGACCATGCACTGTCCAGACAGGTCCCATCAATACATGAATAATGACCCATATATACTGATAGGCTGATACGATCAGCCATTCGTACTGCCTGGATGGACCAAGGACTGTCCAGACCTGTCCATCAGGCCATGAAAAATCGACCCATACGTACTGATAGGCTGATATGATCAGCCTTAACCATACTGAATGGAAGGATTTAGCTCAACGGATCATGGACTGTCTGGACTGGTCCCATTAGTACATGAAAAATGACCCATATGTTTTGTTAGGTTGATACAATTAGCCATCCGTACTGTCTGGATGGACCAAGGCCTCTCCAGACTGATTCATCAGGCCATGAAAAATTGTCCATACGTACTGATAGGCTGATATGATCAGCCTTAACCGTCCAAGCTGGTCCATAAGGATTGTCCAGACTGGTCCATAAGGCCATAAACAATCGACCAATACGTACTGATATGCTGATATGATCAGCCTTATCCGTACTGAATGGAAGGATATAGCTCAACGGACTATGGACTATTCGGACTAGTCCCATCCGTACATGAAAAATGCCCATACTTACTGATAGACTAATACGATCAGCCATCCGTACTGCCTGGAAGGACCAAGAACTATCCAGACTGGTCCATCAGGCCATGGAAAATCGACCCATACGTACTGTTAGGCTGATATGATCAACCTTAACCGTACTGAATGGAAGGATTTAGCTCAACGGACCATGGACTGTCTGGACTGGTCCCATCAGTACATGAAAAATGACCCATATGTACTAATAGGTTGATACAATTAGCCATCCGTACTGCCTGGATGGACCAAGGACTCTCCAGACTGGTTCATCAGGCCATGAAAAATTGCCCATACGTACTGATAGGCTGATATGATAAGCCTTAACCGTCCAGGCTGGTCCATAAGTACTGTCCAGACTGGCAGGACCAAGGACTGTCCAGACTGGTCCACAAGGCCATAAACAATCGACCAATACGTACTGATATGCTGATATGATCAGCCTTATCCGTACTGAATGGAAGCATAAAGCTCAACGGACTATGGACTATTCGGACTGGTCCCATCAGTACATGAAAAATGCCCATACTTACTAATAGGCTGATACGATCAGCCATCCGTTATGCCTGGAAGAACCAGGAACTGTCCAGACTGGTCCATCAGGCCATGAAAAATCGACCCATACGTATTGATATGCAGATATGATCAGCCTTATCTGTACTGAATGGAGGGATTTAACTGAACGGACCATGGACGGTATGGACTGGTCCCATCAGTACATGAAAAATGACTCAGACGTACTGATAGGCTGATACGATCAGCCATCTGTACTGCCTGGCAAGACTAAGGACTGTTCAGACTGGTCCATAAGGCCATAAACAATCGACCAATACGTACTGATAGGCTGATATGATCATCCTTATATGTACTGAAAGGAAGGATTTAACTGAACGGACCATGGACGGTCTGGACTGGTCCCAACAGTACATGAAAAATGACCCATACGTACTGATAGGCTGATACGATCAGCCATCCGTATTGCCTGGCAGGACCAAGGACTGTCCAGACTGGTCCATAAGCCCATAAACAATCGACCAATACGTACTGATAGGCTGATATGACCAGCCTTATCCGTACTGAATGGAAGGATATAGCTCAACGGACCATGGACAGTTCGGACCGGTCCCATCAGTACATGAAAAATGACCCATACGTACTGATAGGCTGATACGATCAGCCATCCGTACTGCCTGGAAGGACCAAGGACTATCCAGACAGGTCCATCAGGCCATGAAAAATCAACCCACACGAACTGATAGGCTGAAATGATCAGCCTTATCCGCATTGAATGGAAGGATTTAACTCGACAGACCATGGACTGTCCAGACAGGTCCCATCAATACATGAAAAATGACCCATATATACTGATAGGCTGATACGATCAGCCATTCGTACTGCCTGGATGGACCAAGGACTGTCCAGACCTGTCCATCAGGCCATGAAAAATCGACCCATACGTACTGATAGGCTGATATGATCAGCCTTAACCATACTGAATGGAAGGATTTAGCTCAACGGTTCATGGACTGTCTGGACTGGTCCCATCCGTACATGAAAAATGACCCATCTGTACTGATAGGTTGATACAATTAGCCATCCGTACTGTCTGGATGGACCAAGGCCTCTCCAGACTGATTCATCAGGCCATGAAAAATTGCCCATACGTACTGATAGGCTGATATGATCAGCCTTAACCGTCCAAGCTGGTCCATAAGGATTGTCCAGACTGGTCCATAAGGCCATAAACAATCGACCAATACGTACTGATATGCTGATATGATCAGCCTTATCCGTACTGAATGGAAGGATATAGCTCAACGGACTATGGACTATTCGGACTAGTCCCATCCGTACATGAAAAATGCCCATACTTACTGATAGACTGATACGACCAGCCATCCGTACTACCTGGAAGGACCAAGAACTATCCAGACTGGTCCATCAGGCCATGGAAAATCGACCCATACGTACTGTTAGGCTGATATGATCAACCTTAACCGTACTGAATGGAAGGATTTAGCTCAACGGACCATGGACTGTCTGGACTGGTCCCATCAGTTCATGAAAAATGACCCATATGTACTAATAGGTTGATACAATTAGCCATCCGTACTGCCTGGATGGACCAAGGACTCTCCAGACTGGTTCATCAGGCCATGAAAAATTGCCCATACGTACTGATAGGCTGATATGATCAGCCTTAACCGTCCAGGCTGGTTCATAAGTACTGTCCAGACTGGCAGGACCAAGGACTGTCCAGTCTGGTCCACAAGGCCATAAACAATCGACCAATACGTACTGATATGCTGATATGATCAGCCTTATCCGTACTGAATGGAAGCATATAGCTCAACGGACTATGGACTATTCGGACTGGTCCCATCAGTACATGAAAAATGCCCATACTTACTGCCTGGCTGATACGATCAGCCATCCGTTATGCCTGGAAGAACCAGGAACTGTCCAGACTGGTCCATCAGGCCATGAAAAATCGACCCATACGTACTGATATGCAGATATGATCAGCCTTATCTGTACTGAATGGAGGGATTTAACTGAACGGACCATGGACTGTCGGGATTGGTCCCATCAGTACATGAAAAAAGATCCATACGTATTGATAGTTTGATACAATTAGCCATCCGTACTGCATGGATGGACAAGGGACTCTCCAAACAGGTTCATCAGACCATGAAAAATTGCCCATACGTACTGATAGGGTGATATGATCAGCCTTAACCGTCCAGGCTGGTCCATAAGGACTGTCCAGACTGGCAGGACCAAGGACTGTCCAGACTGGTCCATAAGGCCATAAACAATCGACTAATACGTACTGATATGCATATATGATCAGCCTTATCTGTACTGAATGGAGGGATTTAACTGAACGGACCATGGACGGTATGGACTGGTCCCATCAGTACATGAAAAATGACTCAGACGTACTGATAGGCTGATACGATCAGCCATCTGTACTGCCTGGCAGGACTAAGGACTGTTCAGACTGGTCCATAAGGCCATAAACAATCGACCAATACGTACTGATAGGCTGATATGACCAGCCTTATCCGTACTGAATGGAAGGATATAACTCAACGGACCATGGACAGTTCGGACCGGTCTCATCAGTACATGAAAATGCCCCATGCTTACTGATAGGCTGATACGATCAGCCATCCGTACTGCCTGGAAGGACCAAGGACTATCCAGACAGGTCCATCAGGCCATGAAAAATCAACCCACACGAACTGATAGGCTGAAATGATCAGCCTTATCCGCATTGAATGGAAGGATTTAACTCGACAGACCATGGACTGTCCAGCCTGGTCCCATCAATACATGGAAAATGACCCATATATACTGATATGCTGATACGATCAGCCATTCGTACTGCCTGGATGGACCAAGGACTGTCCAGACCTGTCCATCAGGCCATGAAAAATCGACCCATACGTACTGATAGGCTGATATGATCAGCCTTAACCATACTGAATGGAAGGATTTAGCTCAACGGACCATGGACTGTCTGGACTGGTCCCCTCAGTACATGAAAAATGACCCATCTGTACTGATAGGTTGATACAATTAGCCATCCGTACTGTCTGGATGGACCAAGGCCTCTCCAGACTGATTCATCAGGCCATGAAAAATTGCCCATACGTACTGATAGGCTGATATGATCAGCCTTAACCGTCCAAGCTGGTCCATAAGGATTGTCCAGACTGGTCCATAAGGCCATAAACAATCGACCAATACGTATTGATATGCTGATATAATCAGCCTTATCCGTACTGAATGGAAGGATATAGCTCAACGGACTATGGACTATTCGGACTAGTCCCATCAGTACATGAAAAATGCCCATACTTACTGATAGGCTGATACGATCAGCCATCCTTACTGCCTGGAAGGACCAAGAACTATCCAGACTGGTCCATCAGGCCATGAAAAATCGACCCATACGTACTGATAGGCTGATATGATCAACCTTAACCGTACTGAATAGAAGGATTTAGCTCAACGGACCATGGACTGTCTGGACTGGTCCCATCAGTACATGAAAAATGACCCATATGTACTAATAGGTTGATACAATTAGCCATCCGTACTGCCTGGATGGACCAAGGACTCTCCAGACTGGTTCATCAGGCCATGAAAAATTGCCCATACATACTGATAGGCTGATATGATCAGCCTTAACCGTCCAGGCTGGTCCATAAGTACTGTCCAGACTGGCAGGACCAAGGACTGTCCAGACTGGTCCATAAGGCCATAAACAATCGACCAATTCGTACTGATATGCTGATATGATCAGCCTTATCCGTACTGAATGGAAGGATATAGCTCAACAGACTATGGACTATTCGGACTGGTCCCATCAGTACATGAAAAATGCCCATACTTACTGATAGGCTGATACGATCAGCCATCCGTACTGCCTGGAAGAACCAGGAACTGTCCAGACTGGTCCATCAGGCCATGAAAAATCGACCCATACGTACTGATAGGCTGATATGATCAGCCTTAACCGTACGGAATGGAAGGATTTAACTCAACGGACCATGGACTGTCGGGACTGGTACCATCAGTACATGAAAAAAGATCCATACGTACTGATAGTTTGATACAATTAGCCATTCGTACTGCCTGGATGGACATGGGACTCTCCAGATTGGTTCATCAGACCATGAAATATTACCCATACGTACTGATAGGGTGATATGATCAGCCTTAACCGTCCAGGCTGGTCCATAAGGACTATCCAGACTGGCAGGACCAAGGACTGTCCAGACTGGTCCATAAGGCCATAAACAATCGACCAATACGTACTGATATGCAGATATGATCAGCCTTATCCGTACTGAATGGAAGGATTTAACTAAACGGACCATGGACGGTCTGGACTGGTCCCATCAGTACATGAAAAATGACCCATACGTACTGATAGGCTGATCAATCAGCCATCTGTACTGCCTGGCAGGACCAAGGACTGTCCAGACTGGTCCATAAGGCCATAAACAATCGACCAATACGTACTGATAGGCTGATATGACCAGCCTTATCCATACTGAATGGAAGGATATAACTCAACGGATCATGGACAGTTCGGACCAGTCTCATCAGTACATGAAAAATGACCCATACTTACTGATAGGCTGAAACGGTCAGCCATCCGTACTGCCTGGAAGGACTAAGAACTGTCCAGACTGGTCCATCAGGCCATGAAAAATTGACCCATACGTACTGATAGGCTGATATGATCAGTCTTAACCGTACTGAACGGAATGATTTAACTCAATAGACCATGGACTGTCCAGACTAGTTCCATCAATACATGAAAAATGATCCATACGTACTGATAGGATGATACGATCAGCCATTTGTACGGCCTGTATAAACCAAGAACTGTGCAGACCTGTCCATCAGGACATGGAAAATCGACCCATACGTACTGATAGGCTGATATGATTTAACTCAACGGAATAAACAATCGACCAATACGTACTGATATGCTGATATGATCAGCCTTATCCGTACTGAATGGAAGGATATAGCTCAACGGACTATGGACTATTCGGACTGGTCCCATCAGTACATGAAAAATGCCCATACTTACTGATAGGCTGATACGATCAGCCATCCGTACTGCCTGGAAGGACCAAGGACTGTCCAGACAGGTCCATCAGGCCATGAAAAATCGTCCCACACGAACTGATAGGCTGAAATAATCAGCCTTATCCGCATTGAATGGAAGGATTTAACTCGACAAACCATGGACTGTCCAGACTGGTCCCATCAATACATGAAAAATGACCCATATATACTGATAGGCTGATACGATCAGCCATTTGTACTACCTGGATGGACCAAGGACTGTCCAGACTGGTTCATCAGGCCATGAAAAATTGCCCATACGTACTGATAGGCTGATATGATCAGCTTTAACCGTCCAGGCTGGTCCATAAGTACTGTCCAGACTGGCAGGACCAAGGACTGTCGAGACTGGTCCATAAGGCCATAAACAATCGACCAATACGTACTGATATGCTGATATGATCAGCCTTATCCGTACTGAATGGAAGGATATAGCTCAACGGACTATGGACTATTCGGACTGGTCCCATCAGTACATGAAAAATGCCCATAATTACTGATAGGCTGATACGATTAGCCATCCGTACTGCCTGGAAGGACCAAGAACTGTCCAGACTGGTCCATCAGGCCATGAAAAATCGACCCATACGTACTGATAGGCTGATATGATCAGCCTTAACCGTACTGATAGGCTGATATGATCAGCCTTAACCGTACTGAATGGAAGGATTTAACTCAACGGACCATGGACTGTCGGGACTGGTCCCATCAGTACATGAAAAAGATCCATACGTACTGATAGTTTGATACTATTAGCCATCCGTACTGCCTGGATGGACAAGGGACTCTCCAGACTGGTTCATCAGACCATGAAAAATTACCCATATGTACTGATAGGGTGATATGATCAGCCTTAACCATCCAGGCTGGTCCATAAGGACTGTCCAGACTGGCAGGACCAAGGACTGTCTAGACTGGTCCATAAGGCCATAAAAATTCGACCAATACGTACTGATATACATATATGATCATCCTTATCCGTACTGAATGGAAGGATTTAACTGAACGGACCATGCACGGTCTGGACTGGTCCCATCAGTACATGAAAAAAGACCCATACGTACTGATAGGCTGGTACGATCAGCCATCTGTACTGCCTGGCAGGACCAAGGACTGTCCAGACTGGTCCATAAGGCCATAAACAATCGACCAATACGTACTGATAGGCTGATATGATCATCCTTATATGTACTGAATGGAAGTATTTAACTGAAGGGACCATGGACGGTATGGACTGATCCCAACAGTACATGAAAAATGACCCATACGTACTGATAGGCTGATACGATCAGCCATCCGTACTGCCTGGCAGGACCAAGGACTGTCCAGACTGGTCCATAAGCCCATAAACAATCAACCAATATGTACTGATAGGCTCATATGACCAGCTTTATCGGTACTGAATGGAAGGATATAGCTCAACGGACCATGGACAGTTCGGACCGGTCCCATCAGTACATGAAAACTGACCCATACGTACTGATAGGCTGATACGATCAGCCATCCGTACTGCCTGGAAGGACCAAGAACTGTCCAGACTGGTCCTTCAGGCCATGAAAAATCGACCCATACGTACTGATAGGCTGATATGATCAGCCTTAACCATACTGAATGGAAGGATTTAACTCAACGGACCATGGACTGTCGGGACTAGCATAAGTACATGAAAAAAGATCCATACGTACTGATAGTTTGATACAATTAGCCATCCGTACTCCCTGGATGGACAAGGGACTCTCCAGACTGGTTCATCAGACCATGAAAAATTGCCTATACGTACTGATAGAGTGATATGATCAGCCTTAACCGTCCAGGCTGGTCCATGAGGACTGTCCAGACTAGTAGGACCAATGACTGTCCAGACTGGTCCATAAGGCCATAAACAATCGACCAATACGTACTGATATGCAGATATGATCAGCCTTATCCGTACTGAATGGAAGGATTTAACTGAACGGACCATGGACGGTCTGGACAGGTCCCATAAGAACATGAAAAAAGACCCATACGTACTGATAGGCTGATACGATCAGCCATATGTACTGCCTGGCAGGACCAAGGACTGTCCAGACAGGTCCATAAGGCCATAAACAATCGACCAATACGTACTGATAGGCTGATATGATCATCCTTATCTGTACTGAATGGAAGGATTTAACTGAACGGACCTTGGACGGTCTGGACTGGTCCCAACAGTACATGAAAAATGACCCATACGTACTGATAGACTGATACGATCAGCCATCCGTACTGCCTGGCAGGACCAAGGACTGTCCAGACAGGTCCATAAGCCCATAAACAATCGACCAATACGTACTGATAGGCTGATATTACCAGCCTTATCCGTACTGAATGGAAGGATATAGCTTAACGAACCATGGACAGTTCGGACCGGTCCCATCAGTACATGAAAAATGACCCATACGTACTGATCAGCTGATACGATCAGCCATCCGTACAGCCTGGAAGGACCAAGGACTGTCCAGACAGGTCCATCAGGCCATGAAAAATCGTCCCACACAAACTGATAGGCTGAAATGATCAGCCTTATCTGCATTGAATGGAAGGATTTAACTCGACAGACCATGGACTGTCCAGACTGGTCCCATCAATACATGAAAAATGACCCATATATACTGATAGGCTGATACGATCAGCCATTCGTACTGCCTGGATGGACCAAGGACTGTTCAGACCTGTCCATCAGGCCATGAAAAATCGACCCATACGTACTGATAGGATGATATGATCAGGCTTAACCGTAATGAATGGAAGGATTTAGCTCAACGGACCATGGACTGTCGGGACTTGTCCCATCAGTACATGAAAAATGACCCATATGTACTGATAGGTTGATACAATTAGCCATCCATACTGTCTGGATGGACCAAGGCCTCTCCAGACTGGTTCATCGGGCCATAAAAAATTACCCGTACGTACTGATAGGCTGATATGATCAGCCTTAACCGTCCAGGCTGGTCCATAAGGATTGTCCAGTCTGGTCCATAAGGCCATAAACAATCGACCAATACGTACTGATATGCTGATATGATCAGCCTTATCCGTACTGAATGGAAGGATATAGCTCAACGGACTATGGACTATTCGGACTGGTCTCATCAGTACATGAAAAATGCCCATACTTTCTGATAGGCTGATACGATCAGCCATCTGTACTGCCTGGTAGGACCAAGGACTGTCCAGACTGGTCCATAAGGCCATAAACAATTGACCAATACGTACTGATAGGCTGATATGACCAGCCTTATCCGTACTGAATGGAAGGATTTAACTCAATAGACCATGGACTGTCCTGACTAGTTCCATCAATACATGAAAAATGACCCATACATACTGATACGATCAGCCATTTGTACGGCCTGTATGGACCAAGAACGGTGCAGACCTGTCCATCAGGACATGAAAAATCGAGCCATACGTACTGATAGGCTGATATGATCAGCCTTAAGCGTACTCAATGGAAGGATTTAGCTCAACGGACCATGGACTGTCTGGACTGGTCCCATCAGCACATGAAAAATGACCCATACGTACTGATAGGCTGATACGATCAGCCATCTGTACGGCCTGGATGGACGAGGAACTATCCATACATGTCCATCAGGCCATGAAAAATCGACCCATACGTACTGATAGGCTGATATGATCAGCCTTAACTGTACTAAATGGAAGGATTTAGCTCAACGGACCATGGTTGTCTGGACTGGTCCCATCAGTACATGAAAAATGACCCATATGTACTGATAGGTTGATACAATTAGCCATTCGTACTGTCTGGATGGACCAAGGCCTCTCCAGACTTGTTCATCAGGCCATGAAAAATTGCCCATACGTACTGATAGGCTGATATGATCAGCCTTAACCGTCCAGGCTGGTCCATAAGGATTGTCCGGACTGGTCCATAGGGCCATAAACAATCGACCAATACGTATTGATATGCTGATATGATCAGCCTTATCCGTACTGAATGGAAGGATATAGATCAACGGACTATGGACTATTCGGAATGGTCCCATCAGTACATAAAAAATGCCCATACTTACTGATAGGCTGATACGATCAGCCATCCGTACTGCCTGGAAGGACCAAGAACTGTCCAGACTGGTCCATCTGGCCATGAAAATCGACCCATACGTACTTATAGGCTGATATGATCAGCCTTAACCGTACTGAATGGAAGGATTTAACTCAACGGACCATGGACTGTCAGGACTGGTCCCATCAGTACATGAAAAATGATCCATACGTACTGATAGTTTGATACAATTAGCCATCCGTACTGCCTGGATGAACCAAGGACTCTCCAGACTGGTTCATCAGATTATGAAAAATTGCCCATACGTACTAATAGGGTGATATGATCAGCCTTAACCGTCCAGGCTGGTCCATAAAGGACTGTCCAGACTGGCAGGACCAAGGACTGTCCAGACTGGTCCATAAGGCCATAAACAATCGACCAATACGTACTGATATGCAGATATGATCAGCCTTATCCGTACTGAATGGGAAGATTTAACTGAACGGACCATTGACGGTCTGGACTGGTCCCATCAGTACATGAAAAAAGACCCATATGTACTGATACGCTGATACGATCAGCCATCCGTACTGCCTGGAAGGACCAAGAACTGTCCAGACTGGTCCATCAGGCCATAAAAAATCGACCAATACGTACTGATAGGCTGATATGATCAGCCTTAACCGTACTGAACGAAAGGATTTAACTCAACAGACCATGGACTGTCCAGACTGGTTCCATCAGTACATGAAAAATGACCCATACGTACTGATAGGCTGATACGATCAGCCATCTGTACGGCCTGGATGGACCAAAAACTATCCAGACCTGACCATCAGGCCATGAAAAATCGACTCATACGTACTGATAGGCTGATATGATCAGCCTTAACCGTACTGAATGGAATAATTTAACTCAACGGACTGGTCCCATCAGTACATGAAAATAACCCATACTTATTGATAGGCTGAAACGGTCAGCCATCCGTACTGCCTGGAAGGACTAAGAACTGTCCAGACTGGTCCATCAGGCCATGAAAAATCGACCCATACGTACTGATAGGCTGATATGATCAGCCTTAACCGTACTGAACGGAATGATTTAACTCAATAGACCATGGACTGTCCAGACTAGTTCCCTAAATACATGAAAAATGACCCATACGTACTGATAGGATGATACGATCAGCCATTTGTACGGCCTGTATAAACCAAGAACTGTGCAGACCTGTCCATCAGGACATGGAAGGATATAGCTCAACGGACTATGGACTATTCGGACTGGTCCCATCAGTACATGAAAAATGCCCATACTTACTGTTAGGCTGATACGATCAGCCATCCGTACTGCCTGGAAGGACCAAGGACTGTCCAGACAGGTCCATCAGGCCATGAAAAATCGTCCCACACGAACTGATAGGCTGAAATAATCAGCCTTATCCGCATTGAATGGAATGATTTAACTCGACAGACCATGGACTGTCCAGACTGGTCCCATCAATACATGAAAAATGACCCATATATACTGATAGGCTGATACGATCAGCCATTTGTACTACCTGGATGGACCAAGGACTGTCCAGACTGGTTCATCAGGCCATGAAAAATTGCCCATACGTACTGATAGGCTGATATGATCAGCCTTAACCGTCCAGGCTGGTCCATAAGTACTGTCCAGACTGGCAGGACCAAGGACTGTCGAGACTGGTCCATAAGGCCATAAACAATCGACCAATACGTACTGATATGCTGATATGATCAGCCTTATCCGTACTGAATGGAAGGATATAGCTCAACGGACTATNTGTCCAGACTGGCAGGACCAAGGACTGTCGAGACTGGTCCATAAGGCCATAAACAATCGACCAATACGTACTGATATGCTGATATGATCAGCCTTATCCGTACTGAATGGAAGGATATAGCTCAACGGACTATGGACTATTCGGACTGGTCCCATCAGTACATGAAAAATGCCCATAATTACTGATAGGCTGATACGATCAGCCATCCGTACTGCCTGGAAGGACCAAGAACTGTCCAGACTTGTCCATCAGGCCATGAAAAATCGACCCATACATACTGATAGGCTGATATGATCAGCCTTAACCGTACTGATAGGCTGATATGATCAGCCTTAACCGTACTGAATGGAAGGATTTAACTCAACGGACCATGGACTGTCGGGACTGGTCCCATCAGTACATGAAAAAAGATCCATACGTACTGAGAGTTTGATACAATTAGCCATCCGTACTGCCTGGTTGGACAAGGGACTCTCCAGACTGGTTCATCAGACCATGAAAAATTGCCCATACGTACTAATAGGATGATATGATCAGCCTTAACCATCCAGGCTGGTCCATAAGGACTGTCCAGACTGCCAGGACCAAGGACTGTCCAGACTGGTCCATAAGGCCATAAAAATTCGACCAATACGTACTGATATACAGATATGATCATCCTTATCCGTACTGAATGGAAGGATTTAACTGAACGGACCATGCACGGTCTGGACTGGTCCCATCAGTACATGAAAAAAGACCCATACGTACTGATAGGCTGGTACGATCAGCCATCTGTACTGGCTGGCAGGACCAAGGACTGTCCAGACTGGTCCATAAGGCCATAAACAATCGACCAATACGTACTGATAGGCTGATATGATCATCCTTATCTGTACTGAATGGAAGTATTTAACTGAACGGACCATGGACGGTATGGACTGGTCCCAACAGTACATGAAAAATGACCCATACGTACTGATAGGCTGATACGATCAGCCATCCGTACTGCCTGGCAGGACCAAGGACTGTCCAGACTGGTCCATAAGCCCATAAACAATCGACCAATATGTACTGATAGGCTGATATGACCAGCTTTATCGGTACTGAATGGAAGGATATAGCTCAACGGACCATGGACAGTTCGGACCGGTCCCACCAGTACATGAAAAATGACCCATACGTACTGATAGGCTGATACGATCAGCCATCCGTACCGCCTGGAAGGACCAAGAACTGTCCAGACTGGTCCTTCAGGCCATGAAAAATCGACCCATACGTACTGATAGGCTGATATGATCAGCCTTAACCGTACTGAATGGAAGGATTTAACTCAACGGACCATGGACTGTCCGGAGTGGTTCCATCAATACATGAAAAATGACCCATACGTACTGATAGGCTGATTCGATCAGCCATCTGTACGGCCTGGATGGACAAAGAACTATCCACACCTGACCATCAGGCCATGAAAAATCGACCCATACGTACTGATAGGCTGATATGATCAGCCTTAACCGTACTGAATGGAATAATTTAACTCAACGGACCATGGACTGTCCGGACTGGTCCTACCAGTACATGAAAAATAACCCATACGTACTGATAGGCTGATACAATCAGCCATCCGTACTACCTGGATGGACCAAAGACTCTCCAGACTGGTTCATCAGGCCATAAACAATCGACCAATACATACTGATAGGCTGATATAATCAGCCTTATCCGTACTTAATGGAAGGATATAGCTCAACGGACCATGGACTGTTCGGACTGGTCCCATCAGTACATGAAAAATGACCCATACTTACTGATAGGCTGATACGATCAGCCATCCATACTGCCTGGAAGGACCGAGGACTGTCCAGACTGGTCCATCGGGCCATGAAAAATTGTCTCACACGAACTGATAGGCTGAAATGATCAGCCTTATCCGCACTGAATGGAAGGATTTAACTTAACAGACCATGGACTGTCCAGACTGGTCCCATCAATACATTAAAAATTACCCATATGTACTGATAGGCTGATACGATCAGCCATTCGTACAGCCTGGAAGGACTAACGAGTGTCCAAACAGGTCCATCAGGCCATGAAAAATCGTCCCACACGAACTGATAGGCTGAAATGATCAGCCTTATCCGCATTGAATGGAAGGATTTAACTCGACAGACCATGGACTGTCCAGACTGGTCCCATCAATACATGAAAAATGACCCATATATACTGATAGGATGATACGATCAGCCATTCGTACTGCCTGGATGGACCAAGGACTGTCCAGACCTGTCCATCACGCCATGAAAAATC
>MU106491.1:31234-48310 GCA_012274485.2 Sinapis alba
ACCTGTCCATCAGGCCATGAAAAATCGACCCATACGTACTGATAGGCTGATATGATCAGCCTTAACCGTACTAAATGGAAGGATTTAGCTCAACGGACCATGGACTGTCTGGACTGGTCCCATCAGTACATGAAAAATGACCCATATGTACTGATAGGTTGATACAATTAGCCATCCGTACTGTCTGGATGGACCAAGGTCTCTCCAGACTTGTTCATCAGGCCAGGAAAAATTGCCCATACGTACTGATAGGCTGATATGATCAGCCTTAACCGTCCAGGCTGGTCCATAAGGATTGTCCATACTGGTCCATAAGGCCATAAACAATCGACCAATACGTATTGATATGCTGATATGATCAGCCTTATCCGTAATGAATGGAAGGATATAGATCAACGGACTATGGACTATTCGGACTGGTCCCATCAATACATGAAAAATGCCCATACTTAATGATAGGCTGATACGATCAGCCATCCGTACTGCCTGGAAGGACCAAGAACTGTCCAGACTGGTCCATAAGGCCATGAAAAATCGACCCATACTTATTGATAGGCTGATATGATAAGCCTTAACCGTACTGAATGGAAGGATTTAACTCAACAGACCATGGACTGTCCAGACTGGTTCCATCAGTACATGAAAAATGACCCATACGTACTGATAGGCTGATACGATCAGCCATCTGTACGGCCTGGATGGACCAAAAACTATCCAGACCTGACCATCAGGCCATGAAAAATCGACCCATACGTACTAATAGGCTGATATGATCAGCCTTAACCGTACTGAATGGAATAATTTAACTCAACGGACTGGTCCCATCAGTACATGAAAATAACCCATACGTACTGATAGGCTGATACAATTAGCCATCCGTACTGCCTGGATGGACCAAAGACTCTCCAGACTGGTTCATCAGGCCATAAACAATCGACCAATACATACTGATAGGCTAATATGATCAACCTTATCCGTACTTAATGGAAGGATATAGCTCAACGGACCATGGACTGTTCGGACTGGTCCCATCAGTACATGAAAAATGACCCATACTTACTGATAGGCTGATACGATCAGCCATCCATACTGTCTGGAAGGACCGAGGACTGTCCAGACTGGTCCATCGGGCAATGAAAAATTGTCTCACAATAACTGATAGGCTGAAATGATCAGCCTTATCCGCACTGAATGGAAGGATTTAACTTAACAGACCATGGACTGTCCAGACTGGTCCCATCAATACATTAAAAATGATCCATATGTACTGATAGGCTGATACGATCAGCCATTCGTACAGCCTGGAAGGACCAAGGACTGTCAACACAGGTCCATCAGGCATGAAAAATCGTCCCACACGAACTGATAGGCTGAAATGATCAGCCTTATCCGCATTGAATGGAAGGATTTAACTCGAAAGACCATGGACTGTCCAGACTGGTCCTATCAATACATGAAAAATGACCCATATATACTGATAGAATGATACGATCAGCCATTCGTACTGCCTGGATGGACCAAGGACTGTCCAGACCTGTCCATCAGGCCATGAAAAATCGACCCATACGTACTGATAGGCTGATATGATCAGCCTTAACCGTACTGAATGGAAGGATTTAACTCAACGGACCATGGACTGTCGGGACTGGTCCCATCAGTACATGAAAAATGATCCATACGTACTGATAGTTTGATAGATTTAGCCATCCGTACTGCCTGCATGGACCAAGGACTCTCCAGACTGGTTCATCAGACCATGAAAAATTGCCCATACGTACTGATAGGGTGATATGATCAGCCTTAACCGTCCAGGCTGGTCCATAAAGGACTGTCCAGACTGGCAGGACCAAGGACTGTCCAGACTGGTCCATAAGGCCATAAACAATCGAGCAATACGTACTGATATGCAGATATGATCAGCCTTATCCGTACTGAATGGAAGGATTTAACTGAACGGACCATGGACGGTCTGGACTGGTCCCATCAGTACATGAAAAAGACCCATACGTACTGATAGGCTGATACGATCAGCCATCCTACTGCCTGGCAGGACCAAGGACTGTCCAGACTGGTCCATAAGGCCATAAACANCAGCCTTATCCGTACTGAATGGAAGGATTTAACTGAACGGACCATGGACGGTCTGGACTGGTCCCATCAGTACATGAAAAAGACCCATACGTACTGATAGGCTGATACGATCAGCCATCCTACTGCCTGGCAGGACCAAGGACTGTCCAGACTGGTCCATAAGGCCATAAACAATCGACCAATACGTACTGATAGGCTGGTATGACCAGCCTTATCCGTACTGAATGGAAGGATATAGCTCAACGGACCATGGACAAATCGAACCGGTCCCATCAGTACATGAAAAATGACCCATACTTACTGATAGGCTGATACGATCAGCCATCCGTACTGCCTGGAAGGACCAAGAACTGTCCACACTGGTCCATCAGGCCATAAAAAATCAACCCATACGTACTGATAGGCTGATATGATCAGCCTTAACCGTACTGAACGGAAGGATTTAACTCAACAGACCATGGACTGTCCAGACTGGTCCCATCAGTACATGAAAAATGACACATACTTACTGATAGGCTGATACGATCAGCCATTCATACTGCCTGGAAGGACCGAGGACTGTCCAGACTGGTCCATCGGGCCATGAAAAATTGTCTCACACGAACTGATAGGCTGAAATGATCAGCCTTATCCGCACTGAATGGAAGGATTTAACCTAACAGACCATGGACTGTCCAGACTGGTCCCATCAATACATTAAAAATGACCCATATGTACTGATAGGCTGATACGATCAGCCATTCGTACAGCCTGGAAGGACCAAGGACTGTCCAGACAGGTCCATCAGGCCATGAAAAATCATCCCACACGAACTGATAGGCTGATATGATCAGCCTTATCCGCATTGAATGGAAGGATTTAACTCGACAGACCATGGACTGTCCAGACTGGTCCCATCAATACATGAAAAATGACCCATATATACTGATAGGATGATACGATCAGCCATTCGTACTGCCTGGATGGACCAAGGACTGTCTAGACCTGTCTATCAGGCCATGAAAAATCGACCCATACGTATTGATAGGCTGATATGATCAGCCTTAACCGTACTGAATGGAAGGATTTAACTCAACGGACCATGGACTGTCTGGACTGGTCCCATCAGTACATGAAAAATGACCCATATGTACTAATAGGTTGATACAATTAGCCATCTGTACTGTCTGGATGGACCAAGGCTTCTCCAGACTGGTTCATCAGGCCATGAAAAATTGCCCATACGTACTGATAGGCTGATATGGTCAGCCTTAACCGTCCAGGCTGGTCCATAAGGACTGTCCAGACTGGTCCATAAGGCCATAAACAATCGACCAATATGTACAGATATGCTGATATGATCAGCCTTATCCGTACTGAATGGAAGGATATAGCTCAACAGACTATGGACTATTCGGACTGGTCCCATCAGTACATGAAAAATTCCCATACTTACTGATAGGCTGATACGATCAGCCATCCGTACTGCCTGGAAGGACCAAGAACTGTCCAGACTGGTTCCATCAATACATGAAAAATTACCCATAAGTACTGATGGGACCAGTCCATAAGGCCATAAACAATCGACCAATACATGTATCAAACTATCAGTACGTATGGATCATTTTTCATGTACTGATGGGACCAGTCCTGACAGTCCATGGTCCGTTGAGTTAAATCCTTCCATTCAATACGGTTAAGGCTGATCATATCAGCCTATCAGTACGTATGGGTCGATTTTTCATGGCCTTATGGACCTGTCTGGACAGTTCTTGGTCCTTCCAGGCAGTACGGATGGCTGATCGTATTAGCCTATCATTAAGTATGGGCATTTTTCATGTACTGGTGGGACCAGTCCGAATAGTCCATAGTTCGTTTAGATATATCCTTCCAATCAGTACGGATAAGGCTGATCATATCAGAATATCAGTACGTATTGGTCGATTGTTTATGGCCTTATGGATCAGTCTGGCCAGTCCTTATGGACCAGCCTGGACGGTTAAGGCTAATCATATCAGCCTATCAGTACGTATGGACAATTTTTCATGGCCTGATGAACCAGTCTAGAGAGGCCTTGGTCCATCCAGACAGTACAAATGGCTAATTTTATTAACCTATTAGTACATATGGGTCATTTTTCATGTACTGATGGGACCAGTCCAGACAGTCCATGGTCCGTCGAGCTAAATCCTTCCATTCAGTACGGTTAAGGATGATCATATCAGCCTATCAGTACGTATGGGTCGATTTTTCATGGCCTGATGGATAGGTCTGGACAGTACTTGGTCCATCCAGGCAGTACAGATGGCTGATTGTATCAGCCTATCAATAAGTATGGCTCATTTTTCATGTACTGATGGGACCGGTCCGAACTGTCCATGGTCTGTTGAGCTATATCCTTCCATTCATTATGGATAAGGCTGGTCATATCAGCCTACCAGTACGTATTGGTCGATTGTTTATGGCCTTATGGGCCAGTCTGGACAGTCCTTGGTCCTACCAGGCAGTACGGATGGTTGATCGTATCAGCCTATCAGTACGTATGGGTCATTTTTCATGTCCTGATGTTACTAGTCCAGACCGTCCATGGTCCGTTCAGTTAAATCCTTCCATTCAGTACGGATAAGGCTGATCATATCTGCATATCAGTACGTATTGGTCGATTGTTTATGGCCTTATGGACCAGTCTGGACAGTCCTTGGTCCTGCCAGTCTGGACAGTCCTTATGGACCAGCCTGGACGGTTAAGGCTGATCATATCACCCTATCAGTACGTATGGGCAATTTTTCATTGTCTGATGAACCAGTCTGGAGAGTCCTTGGTCCATCCAGGCAGTAAGGATGGATAATTTATCAAACTATCAGTACGTATGGATCATTTTTCATGTACTGATGGTACCCGTCCCGACAGTCCATGGTCCGTTGAGTTAAATCCTTCCATTCAGTACGGCTAAGGCTGATCATATCAGCCTATCAGTACGTATGGGTCGATTTTTCATGGCCTGATGGACCAGTATGGACAGTTCTTGGTCCTTCCAGGCAGTACGGATGGCTGATCGTATCAGCATATCAGTAAGTATGGGTCATTTTTCATGTACTGATGGGACTGGTCCGAACTATCCATGGTCCGTTGAGCTATATCCTTCCATTCAGTACGGATAAGGATGGTCATATCAGCCTATCAGTACGTATTGGTCGATTGTTTATGGCCTTATGGACCAGTCTGGACAGCCCTTGGTCCTGCCAGGCAGTACGGATGGTTGATCGTTTCAGCTTATCAGTACGTATGGGTCATTTTTCATGTACTTATGGGACCATTCCAAACCGTACATGGTCCGTTAAGTTAAATCCTTCCATTCAGTACGGATAAGGCTGATCATATCTGCATATCAGTACGTATTGGTCGATTGTTTATGGCCTTATGGACCAGTCTGGACAGTCCTTGGTCCTGCCAGTATGGACAGTCCTTATGGACCAGCCTGGACGGTTAAGGCTGATCATATCACCCTATCAGTACGTATGGGCAATTTTTCATGGTCTGATGAACCAGTCTAGAGAGTCTTTGGTCCATCCAGGCAGTACGGATGGCTAATTGTATCAAACTATCAGTACGTATGGATCATTTTTCATGTACTGATGGGACCAGTCCTGACAGTCCATGGTCCGTTGAGTTAAATCCTTCCATTCAATACGGTTAAGGCTGATCATATCAGCCTATCAGTACGTATGGGTCGATTTTTCATGGCCTGATGGACCTGTCTGGACAGTTCTTGGTCCTTCCAGGCAGTACGGATGGCTGATCGTATTAGCCTATCATTAAGTATGGGCATTTTTCATGTACTGGTGGGACCAGTCCGAATAGTCCATAGTTCGTTTAGGATAAGGCTGATCATATCAGCATATCAGTACGTATTGGTCGATTGTTTATGGCCTTATGGATCAGTCTGGCCAGTCCTTATGGACCAGCCTGGACGGTTAAGGCTGATCATATCAGCCTATCAGTACGTATGGGCAATTTTTCATGGCCTGATGAACCAGTCTAGAGAGGCCTTGGTCCATCCAGACAGTACAAATGGCTAATTTTATCAACCTATTAGTACATATGGGTCATTTTTCATGTACTGATGGGACCAGTCCAGACAGTCCATGGTCCGTCGAGCTAAATCCTTCCATTCAGTACGGTTAAGGATGATCATATCAGCCTATCAGTACGTATGGGTCGATTTTTCATGGCCTGATGGATAGGTCTGGAGAGTACTTGGTCCATCCAGGCAGTACGAATGGCTGATCGTATCAGCCTATCAGTAAGTATGGGTCATTTTTCATGTACTGATGGGACCAGTCTGGACAGTCCGTGGTCTGTTAAGTTAAATCCTTCCATTCAGTGCGGATAAGGCTGATCATTTCAGCCTATCTGTTCGTGTGAGAAAAATTTTCATGGCCCGATGGACTAGTCTGGACAGTCCTCGGTCCTTCCAGGCAGTATGGATGGCTGATCGTATCAGCCTATCAGTAAGTATGGGTCATTTTTCATGTACTGATGGGACCAGTCCGAACAGTCCATGGTCTGTTGAGCTATATCCTTCCATTAAGTACGGATAAGGCTGATCATATCAGCCTATCAGTATGTATTGGTCGATTGTTTATGGCCTGATGAACCAGTCTGGAAAGTCCTTGGTCCATCCAGGCAGTACGGATGGCTGATTGTATCAGCCTATCAGTACGTATGGGTTATTTTTCATGTACTAATGGGACCAGTCCGGACAGTCCATGGTCCGTTGAGTTAAATTATTCCATTCAGTACAGTTAAGGCTGATATGATCAGCCTTAACCATACTGATAGGCTGATATGATCAGCCTTAACCGTATTGAATGGAAGGATTTAACTCAACGGACCATGGACTGTCAGGACTGGTCCCATCAGTACATGAAAAATGATCCATACGTACTGATATTTTGATACATTTAGCCATACGTACTGCCTGGATGGACCAAAGACTCTCTAGACTGGTTCATCAGACCATGAAAAATTGCCCATACGTACTGATAGGGTGATATGATCAGCCTTAACCGTCCAGGCTGGTCCATAAGGACTGTCCATACTGGCAGGACCAAGGGCTATCCAGACTGGCAGGACCAAGGGCTGTCCAGACTGGTCCATAAGGCCATAAACAATCGACCAATACGTACTGATAGGCTGATATGACCTTCCTTATCCGTACTGAATGGAAGGATATAGCTCAACGGACCATGGATAGTTCGGACCGGTCCCATCAGTACATGAAAAATGACCCATACTTACATAGGTTGATACGATCAGCCATCCGTACTGCCTGGAAGGACCAAGAACTGTCCATACTGGTCCATCAGGCCATGAAAAATCGACCCATACGTACTGATAGGCTGATATGATCAGCCTTAGCCGTACTGAATGGAAGGATTTAACTCAACAGACCATGGACTGTCGGGACTGGTACCATCAGTACATGAAAAATGATCCATACGTACTGATAGTTTGATACAATTATCCATCCTTACTGCCTGGATGGACCAAGGACTCTCCAGACTGGTTCATCAGACAATGAAAAATTGCCCATACGTACTGATAGGGTGATATGATCAGCCTTAACCGTCCAGGCTGGTCCATAAGGACTATCCAGACTGGCAGGACCAAGGACTGTCCAGACTGGTCCATAAGGCCATAAACAATCGACCAATACGTACTGATATGCAGATATGATCAGCCTTATCCGTACTGAATGGAAGGATTTAACTGAACGGACCATGGACGGTCTGGACTAGTACCATCAGGACATGAAAAATGACCCATACGTACTGATAGGCTGATACGATCAATTATCCGTACTGCCTGGTAGGACCAAGGACTGTCTAGACTGGCCCATAAGGCCATAAACAATCGACCAATACGTACTGGTAGGCTGATATGACCAGCCTTATCCATACTGAATGGAAGGATATAGCTCAACAGACCATGGACAGTTCGGACCGGTCCCATCAGTACATGAAAAATGAGCCATACTTATTGATAGGCTGATACAATCAGCCATCTGTACTGCCTGGAAGGACCAAGAACTGTCCAGACTGGTCCACCAGGCCATGAAAAATCGACCCATACGTACTGATAGGCTGATATGAACAGCCTTAACCGTACTGAACAGAAGGATTTAACTAAACAGACTATGGACAGTCCAGACTGGTCCCATCAATACATGAAAAATGAGCCATACGTACTGATAGGCTGATACGATCAGCCATCTGTACGGCCTGGATGGACCAAGAACTGTCCAGACCTGTCTATCAGGCCATGAAAAATCGACCCATAGGTACTGATAGGCTGATATGATCAGCCTTAACCGTACTGAATGAAATAATTTAACTCAACGGACCATGGACTGTCCGGACTGGTCCCATCAGTACATGAAAAATAACCCATACGTACTGATAGGCTGATTCAATTAGCCATCCGTAGTGCTTGGATGGACCAAGGACTCTCCAGACTGGTTCATCAGGCCATAAAAATCGACCAATACATACTAATAGGTTGATATGATCAGCCTTATCTGTACTTAATGGAAGTATATAACTCAACGGACCATGGACTGTTCGGACTGGTCCCATCAATACATGAAAAATGACCCATACTTACTGATAGGCTGATACGATCAGCCATTCGTACTGCCTGGAAGGACCAAGGACTGTCCAGACTGGTCCATCGGGCCTTGAAAAATTGTCCCACACGAACTGATAGGCTGAAATGATCAGCCTTATCCGCACTGAATGGAAGGAATTAACTTAACAGACCATGGACTGTCCAGACTGGTCCCATAAATACATTAAAAATGACCCATATGTACTGATAGGCTGATACGATCAGCCATTCGTACTGCCTGGATGGACCAAGGACTGTCCAGACCTGTCCATCAAGCCATGAAAAATTGACCCATACGTACTAATAGGTTGATATGATCAGCCTTAACCGTACTGAATGGAAGGATTTAGCTCAGCGGACCATGGACTGTCTGGACTGGTACCATCAGTACATGAAAATCGACCCATGTGTACTGATAGGCTGATACGATAAACCTTAACCGTCCAGGATGGTCCATAAGGACTGTCCAGATTGGCAGGACCAAGGACTGTCCAGACTGGTCCATAAGGCCATAAACAATCGACCAATACATGCTGATATGCTGATATGATCAGCCTTATCCGTACTGAATGGAAGGATATAGCTCAACGGACTATGGAGTGTTCAGACTGGTCCCATCAGTACATGAAAAATGCCCATACTTACTGATAGGCTGATACGATCAGCCATCCGTACTGCCTGGAAGGACCAAGAACTGTCCAGACTGGTCCATCAGGCCATGAAAAATCGACCCATACGTACTGATAGGCTGATATGATCAACCTTAACCGTACTGAATGGAAGGATTTAACTCAACGGACCATGGACTGTCTGGACTGGTCCCATCAGTACATGAAAAATTACCCATACGTACTAATAGTTTGATACAATTAGCCATCCGTACTGCCTGGATGGACCAAGGACTCTCCAGACTGGTTCATCAGGCCATAAATAATTGACCAATACGTACTGATAGGCTGATATGATCAGCCTTATCCGTAATGAATGGAAGGATATAGCTCATCGGACCATGGACTGTTCGGATTGGCCCATTTGTACATGAAAAATGACCCATACTTACTGATAGGCTGATACGATCAGCCATCCGTACTGCCTGGAAGAACTAAGAACTGTCCAAACTGGTCCATCAGGCCATGAAAAATCGACCCATAGCTACTGATATGCTGATATGATCATCCTTAACCGTACTGAATGGAAGGATTTGACTCAACGAACCATGAACTGTCTAGAATGTTTCCATCAGTACATGAAAAATTACCCATACGTACTGATAGTTTGATACAATTAGCCATCCATACTGCCTGGATAGACCAAGGACTCTCCAGACTGGTTCATCAGGCCACAAACAATCTACCAGTATGTACTGATAGGCTGATATGATCAGACTTATCCGTATTGAATGGAAGGATATAGCTCAACGGATAATATACTGTTCGGACTGGTCCCATCAGTTCATAAAAAATGGCCCATACTTACTGATATGCTGATACCATCAGCCATCCGTACTGCCTGGAAGGACCAAGGACTGTCCAAACTGGTCCATCAGGTTATGAAAAATTGACCCACAAGTACTGATAGGCTGATATGATCATCCTTATCCATACTGAATGGAAGGTTATAACTCAACGGACCGTGGACTGTCCAGACTGGTTCCATCAGTACATGAAAAATGACCCATAAGTATTGATAGGCTGGTACGATCTGGAAGGACCAAGGACTGTCCAGACTGGTCCTTCAGGGGATGAAAAATTGACCCACACATATTGATATGCTGATATGATCAGCCTTATCCGCACTGAATGAAAGGATTTAACTCAACGGACCATGGACTGTCCAGACTGGTCCCATCAATACATGAAAATCGACCCATGCGTACTGATAGGCTGATACGATCAGCCATTCTTACTTCCTGGAAGGACAAACGACTGTCCAGACTAGTCCATCAGGCCATGAAAAATCGTCTAACACGTACTAATAGGCTGACATGATCATCCTTATCCATATTGAATGGAAGGATTTAACTCGACGGACCAAGGACTGTCCAGACTGGTCCCATCAGTACATGAAAAATGACCCATACGTACTGATAGGCTAATAAGATAAGTCATCCATACTGCCTGGAAGGACCAAGGACTGTCCATACTGGTCCATCAGGCCATGAAAAATCGACCCATACGTACTTATAGGCTGATATGATCAGCCTTAACAGTACTGAATGGAAGGATTTAGCTCAACGGACCATGGACTGTCTGGACTGGTCCCATCAGTACATGAAAAATGACCCATACATACTGATAGGCTGATACGATCAGCCATCCGTATTGCCTGGAAGGACCAATGACTTTCCAGACTGGTCTATAAGGCCATAAACAATCGACCAATACGTACTGATATGCTTATATGATCAGCCTTATCCATACTGAATGGAAGGATATAGCTCAACGGACTATGGACTGTTTGGACTGGTCCCATCAGTACATTAAAAATGCCCATACTTACTGATAGGCTGATACGATCAGCCATCCGTACTGCCTGGAAGGACCAAGAACTGTCCAGACTGGTCCATCAAGCCATAAACAATCGACCAATACGTACTGATATGCTGATATGACCAGCCTTATTCGTACTGAATGGAAGGATATAACTCAACGGACCATGGACAGTTCGGACCGGTCCCATCAGTACATGAAAAAAGACCATACTTACTGATAGGCTGATACGATCAGCCATCCGTACTGCCTGGAAGGACCAATAACTGTCCAGACTGGTCCATCAGGCCATGAAAAATTGACCCATACGTACTGATAGGCTGATATGATCAGCCTTAACCGTACTGAATGGAAGGATTTAACTCAACGGACTATCGACTCTCTGGACTGGTCCCATCAGTACAAGAAAAATGACCCATACATATTGATAGTTTGATACAATTAGCCATATGTACTGCCTGGATGGACCAAGGACTCTCCATACTGGTTCATCTGGCCATGAAAAATTACCCATACATAATGATAGGGTAATATGATCAGCCTTAAGCGTACTGAATGGAGTAATTTAACTCAACGGACCATGGACTGTCCGGACTGGTCCCATCAGTACATGAAAAATAACCCATTCGTACTGATAGGCTGTTACAATTAGCCATCCGTACTGCCTGGATGGACCAAGGACTCTCCAGACTGGTTCATCAGGCCATAAACAATCGACCAATACATACTGATAGGCTGATATGATCAGCCTTACTCGTACTTAATGGAAGGATATAGCTCAACGGACCATGGACTGTTCGGACTGGTCCCATCAATACATAAAAAATGACCCATACTTACTGATAGGCTGATACGATCAGCCATCCGTACTACCTGGAAGGACCAAGGACTGTCCAGACTGGTCTCATTAATACATGAAAAATCGACCCATACGTACTGATAGGCTGATATGATCAGCCTTAACCGTACAGAATGGAAGGATTTAGATCAACGGACCATGGACTGTCTGGACTGGTCCCATCAGTACATGAAATTCAACCCATGCGTACTGATAGGCTGATACGATGAGCCTTAACCGTCTAGGATGGTCCATAAGGACTGTCCAGACGGGCAAGACCAAGGACTGTCCAGAGTGGCAGGACCAAGGACTGTCCAGACTGGTCCATAAGGCCATCAACAATCGACCAAGACGTGTTGATATGCTTATATGATAAGCCTTATCCGATTACTGAATGGAAGGATATAGCTCAACGGACTATGGACTGTTCGGACTGGTCCCATCATGACATGAAAAATGCCCATACTTACTGATAGGCTGATACGATCAGCCATCCGTATTGCCTAGAAGGACCAATGACTGTCAAGACTGGTCTATCAGGCAATGGAAAATTGAGCCACACGTATCGATAGGCTGATATGATAAGTCTTATCCGTACTAAATGGAAGGATTTAACTCAACGGACCAAGGACTGTCCAGACTGGTCCCATCAGTACATGAAAAATGACCCATACGTAGTGATAAGGTTTTATGTTCAGCAATCTGTACTTCTTGGAAGGACCAAGCACTATCCAGACTGGTGCATAAGGCCATGAAAAATCAATCCACATGTACTGATAGACTTATATGATCAGCCTTAACAGTATGGAATGGAAGGATTTAACTCAACGGACTTTGGACAGTCCAGACTGGTCCCATCAGTACATGAAAAATGAACCATATGTACTGATAGGCTGATACGATCAGCCTTAACAGTATTGAATGGAAGGATTTAACTCAACAGACTATGGACAGTCCAGACTGGTCCCATCAGTACATCAAAAATGACCCATACAAACTGATAGGCTGATACGATCAGCAATCCTTATGCCTGGATCGACCAAGGACTGTCCAGACTGGTCCATCAGGCCATGAAAAATCGACCCATACTTACTGATAAGCTGATATGATCAGCATTAACCGTACTGAATGGCAGGATTTAACTCAACGGACAATGGACTTTTCGGACTGGTCCCATAAGTACATGAAAAATGACCCATACGTATTGATAGGTTGATACAATCAGCCGTTCGTACTGCCTGGACAGACCATGGACTGTCCAGACTGGTCCATAAGGCAATGAAAAATCGACCCATACATACTGATAGGCTGATATGATCAGCCTTTTCTGTACTGAACGGTAGGATTAAACTCAACGGACCATGGACTGTCCGGACTGGTCCCATAAGTACATGAAAAATGACCCATACAAACTGATAGGCTGATACGATCAGCCATCCGTACTTCCTGGATCGACCAAGGACTGTCCAGACTGGTCCATCAGGCCATGAAAAATCGACCTATACGTACTGATAAACTGATATGATCATGCTTAACCGTACTGAATAGAAGGATTTAACTTAACATAGCATGGACTTTCCGGACTGGTCCCATAAGTACATGAAAAATGACCCATACATACTGATAGGCTGATACGATCAGGCATCTGTACTGCCTGGAAGGACCATGGACTGTCCAGACTGGTCCATAAGGCCATGAAAAATCGACCCATACATAATGATAGGCTGATATGATCAGCCTTTTCCGTACTGAATGGAAGGATTTAGCTCAACGGACCATGGACTGTCCGGACTGGTCCGATCAGTACATGAAAAATGACCCATACGTACTGATAGGCTGATACGATCAGCCATCCGTACAGCCTGGAAAGACCAAGGACTGTCAAGACTGGTCTATTAGGCAATGAGAAATCGACCCATACGTACTTATAGGCTGATATGATCAGCCTTAACCGTACTGAATGGAAGGATTTAACTCAACGGAGCATGGACTGTCTGCACTGGTCCCATCAGTACATGAAAAATGACCCATACATACTGATAGGCTGATACGATTACACATCCATTCTGCCTGGAAGGACCAAGGACTTTCCAAACTGGTCCATCAGGCCATGAAAAATCGACCAACACAGACTGATAGGCTGATATGATCAGCCTTAACAGTATTGAATGGAATGATTTAACTCAACGGACTATGGACTGTCCATACTGGTCCCATTAGTACATAAAAAATGACCCATACAAACTGATAGGCTGATACGATCAGCCATCCGTACTGCCTGGGTCGACCAAGGACTGTCCAGACTGGTCCATCAGGCCATGAAAAATCGACCCATAGGTACTGATAAGCTGATATGATCAGCCTTAACCGTACTGGATGGAAGGATTTAACTCAACGGACCATGGACTTTCCAGACTGGTCCAATCAGTACATGAAAATTGACCCATGTGTACTGATAGGCTGATACGATCAGCCATCTGTACTGCCTGGAAGGACCATTGACTGCCCAGACTGATCCATAAGGCCATGAAAAATCTACCCATACGTAGGGATAAGCTGATATGATCAGCCTTTTCCGTACTAAATGGAAGGATTTAGCTCAACGGACCATGGACTGTCCGGACTGGTCCGATCAGTACAAGAAAAATGACCCATACGTACTCATAGTGTGATACGATCAGCCATCCGTACTGCCTGGAAGGACTAAGGACTGTCCATACTGGTCCATCAGACCATGAATAAACGACCCATACGTACTGATAGGCTGATCTGAACAGCGTCATCCGTACTGAATGGAAGGAAATAGCTCAATGGACCATGGACAGTCCGGACTGATCCCATCAGTACATGAAAAATGACCCACAGGTACTGATAGGCTTATATGATCAGCCATCCGTACTGCCTGGAAGGACCAAGAACTGTCAAGAATAGTTCATCAGGCCATGAAAAATCGACCCACACGTACTGATAGGCTGAAATGATCAGCCTTATCCGTACTAAATGGAAGGATTTAACTCAACGGACCATCGACTGTCTAGACTGGTCCCATATATACATGAATAATGACCCATACGTACTGATAGGCTAATACGATCTGCCATCCAAACTGCATGGATCGACCAAGGACTGTCCAGACTGGTCCATCAAGCCATGAAAAATCGACCCATAGGTAATGATAAGCTGATATGATCAGCCTTAACCGTACTGAATGGAAGGATTTAACTCAACATACCATGGACTGTTTGGACTGCGCCCATCAAAACACGAAATATGACCCATACTTACTGATAGGATGATACTATTACTCATCCGTACTGCCTGGAATGACCAAGGACTTTCCAGACTGGTCCATCAGGCCATTAAAAATCGACCAACACAGACTGATAGGCTGATTTGATAATCCTTTTCTGTACTGAATGGAAGAAATTAGCTCAACGGACCATGGACTGTTCGGACTGGTCCGCTCAGTACATGAAAAATGATCCATACATACTGATAAGCTGATAGGATCAGCCTTAACCGTACTGAATGGAAGGATTTAACTCAACGGACCATGGACTGTCTGGACTGCTCCCATCAGTACATGGAAAATGACCCATACGTACTGATAGGCTGATACGATTACCCATCCGTACTGCCTAGAAGGACCAAGGACTTTCCAGACTGGTCCATCAGGCCATGGAAAATCGACCAACACAGACTGATATGCTGATTTGATAATCCTTTTCTGTACTGAATGGAAGGATTTAGCTCAACAGACCATAGACTGTTTGGACTGGTACGATCAGTACATGAAAAATGATCCATACGTACTGATAGGNTAGAAGGACCAAGGACTTTCCAGACTGGTCCATCAGGCCATGGAAAATCGACCAACACAGACTGATATGCTGATTTGATAATCCTTTTCTGTACTGAATGGAAGGATTTAGCTCAACAGACCATAGACTGTTTGGACTGGTACGATCAGTACATGAAAAATGATCCATACGTACTGATAGGCTGATACGATCAACCATCCGTAGTGCCTGGAATGACCAATGACTGTCCAGACTGGTCTATCAGGAAATGAAAAATTGACCCACACGTACCGATATGCTTATATGATCAGCCTTTTCCGTACTGAATGGAAGGATTTAACTCAACGGACCATGGACTGTCCGGACTGGTCTGATCAGTACATGAAAAATGATACATACGTACTGATAGGCTGATACGATCAGCCATCCGTACTGCTTGGAAGGACCACGAACTGTCCAGACTGGTCCATCATACCATGAATAAACGACTCATACGTACTGATAGGAAGATATGAACGCCTTTTCAGAATTGAATAGAAGGAAATAGCTCAACGGACCATGGACTGTCCGGACTGGTCCCATCAGTACATGAAATATGACCCACATGTACTGATAGGCTGATACGATCAGCCATCCGTACTGCCTGGAAGGACTAAGAACTGTCCAGACTATTCAATCAGGCCATGAAAAATTGACCCACACGTACTGATAGGCTGATATGATCAGCCTTATCCGTACTGAATGGAAGGATTTAACTCAACGGACCATCGACTGTCCAGACTGGTCCCATCTATACATGAAAAATGACCCATATTTACTGATAGGCTGATACGATTACCCATCCGTACTGCCTGGAAGGACCAAGGCCTTTCCAGACTGGTCCATCAGGCCATGAAAAATCGACCAACACAGACTGATAGGCTGATTTGATAATCCTTTTCTGTACTGAATGGAAGGATTTAGGTCAACGAACCATGGACTGTCCGGACTGGTCCGATCAGTACATGAAAAATGACCCATACGTACTGATAGGCTGATACGATCAGCCATCCCTACTGCCTGGAAGGACCAAGGACTGTCCAAACTGGTCCATCAGACCATGAATAAACAACCCATACGTACTGATAGGCTGATATGATCAGCCTTAACCGTACTGAATAGAAGGATTTAACTCAACGGACCATGGACTGTCTGGACTGGTCCCATCAGT
>MU106491.1:71849-85951 GCA_012274485.2 Sinapis alba
GGACAGTCCATGGTCCGTTGAGTTAAATCCTTCCATTCAATATGGATAAGGCTGATCGTATAAGCCTATCAGTCTGTATGGGTTGATTTTTCATGCCCTGATGGACCAATCTGGACAGTCCTTGGTCCATCCAGGCAGTATGGATGGATGATCCTGTCAACCTGTCAGTACGTATGGGTCATTTTTCATGTACTGATTGGACCTGTCTGGACAGTCCATGGTCTGTTGAGTTAAATCCTTCCATTCAGTTTGGATAAGGCTGATCATATCAGCCTATCAGTATGTGTGGGTCGATTTTTCATGGCAAGACTGACCAGTGTGGACAGTCCTTGGTCCTTCCAGGCAGTACGGATGGCTGATCGTATCAGCTTATCTGTACCTATGGGTCATTTTTCATGTAATGATGGGACCAGTCTGGACAATCCATAGTCCATTGAGTTAAATCCTTCCATTCAGTACGGATAAGGCTGATCATATCAGCCTATTAGTACGTGTGGGTCAATTTTTCATGGCCAAATGGACTAGTCTGGACAGTCCTTGGTCCTTCCAAGTAGTACGGATGGCTGATTGTATCAGCCTATCAGTACTTATGGGTCAGTTTTTCATGTACTGATGGGACCAGTCTGGACAGTCCATGGTATGTTGAGTTAAATCCTTCCATTCAGTACGGTTAATGCTGTTCATATCAGCCTATCAGTACGCATGGGTTGATTTTTCATGGCCTGTTTGACAAGTCTGGGCAGTCCTTGGTCCATCCAGGCAGTACGGATGGCTGATCGTATCTGCCTATCAGTAGGTATGGTTCATTTTTCATGTACTGATGGCCCAGTCTGGACAGTCCATGGTCCGTTGAGGTAAATCCTTCCATGCAGTACGGATAAGGCTTATCATATCAGCCTATCAGTACGTGTGGGTAGATTTTTCATGGCCAGATGGAATAATCTGGACAGCCCTTGGTCTTTCCAGGCAGTACGGATGGCTGATCGTATCAACCTATCAGTACGTATGGGTCATTTTCCATGTACTGATGGGACCAGTCTAGACAGTCCATGGTATGTTGAGTTAAATCCTTCCATTCAGTACGGTTAAGGCTGATCATATCAGCCAATCAGTACGTATGGGTCGATTTTTCATGGCATGATGGACCAGTCTGGACAGTCCTTGGTCCTTCCAGGCAGTACAGATGGCTGATCGTATCAGCCTATTAGTACCTATGGGTCATTTTTCATGTAATGATGGGACCAGTCTGGACAGTCCATGGTCCGTTGAGTTAAATCCTTCCATTCAATATGGATAAGGCTGATCGTATAAGCCTATCAGTCTGTATGGGTTGATTTTTCATGCCCTGATGGACCAATCTGGACAGTCCTTGGTCCATCCAGGCAGTATGGATGGATGATCCTGTCAACCTGTCAGTACGTATGGGTCATTTTTCATGTACTGATTGGACCTGTCTGGACAGTCCATGGTCTGTTGAGTTAAATCCTTCCATTCAGTTTGGATAAGGCTGATCATATCAGCCTATCAGTATGTGTGGGTCGATTTTTCATGGCAAGACTGACCAGTGTGGACAGTCCTTGGTCCTTCCAGGCAGTACGGATGGCTGATCGTATCAGCTTATCTGTACGTATGGGTCATTTTTCATGTAATGATGGGACCAGTCTGGACAATCCATGGTATGTTGAGTTAAATCCTTCCATTCAGTACGGTTAATGCTGTTCATATCAGCCTATCAGTACGCATGGGTTGATTTTTCATGGCCTGTTGGACCAGTCTGGCAGTCCTTGGTCCTTTCAGGCAGTACGGATTGCTGATCATATCAGCCTATCAGTACGTATGGGTCTTTTTCCATGTAATGATGGGACAAGTCTCTGTCGCTTGCCCCATAATACTTGAACTTGAGAAATCTCTCGGTTCTTCAATTTCTTGATATGACGCTCGCCTATCCGCAAAGAACCTTCAGGATAGGTGAGATTAGGTTGCAAGTTTTCTGGTTGCTGCGGCTCGACCATATTCGGATCTGGTATATGCTTACGCAACATTGATACATGAAATACCGGATGCATAAGCATATCTGCTGGAAGTTCTAGTCTATAGGCTACTTCTCCAGCTTTAGCAGTAATTCGATATGGACCAATGTAACGGGTTGCTAACTTTCCAATTTTTCCAAATCGATCCTTTCCTTTCTGTGCAGCCACCTTCAAGAAGACTAAATCATTTACTGCAAAAATGACTTCTCTTCTACCGCGGTATGCATACTTCTTTTGTCGGTCTTGAGCCTTCTTCATATTTTCTTGAATTATCTTTACTTTCTCAGCAGCCTCGTCTACTATTTCTGGACCAAGTATTCTTCTCTCACCCACTTCTGTCCAACACACTGGTGTTCTGCATCCTTCAGGCGATCAGCCATCCGTACTGCCAGGAAGGAACAAGGACTGTCCATAATGGTCGTTCAGGCGATGAACGATAGGCTGATACTGATAGGCTGATATGATCAGCCTTATCCGCACTGAATGAAAGGATTTAACTCCTTGGACCATGGACTGTCCACACTGGTCCCATCAGTACATGAAAATCGACCCATGCTTCTGATAGGATGATACGATCAGCCATCCGTACTGCCTGGATCGACCAAGGATTGTCCAGACTGGTCCATCAGGCAATGAAAAATCGACCCATACGTACTGATAAGCTGATATGATCAGCCTTAACTGTACTGAATGAAAGGATTTAACTCAACGGACCATGGACTTTCCGGACTGGTCCCATAAGTACAAGAAAAATGACCCATACGTACTGATAGGCTGATACGATCAGCCATCCGTACTGCCTGGAAGGACCATGGCATGTCTAGACTGGTCCATAAGGCCATGAAAAATCGACCCATACATACTGATAGGCTGATATGATCAGCCTTTTCTGTACTGAATGGAAGGATTTAGCTCAACGGACCATGGACTGTCCGGACTGGTCCGGTCAGTACATGAAAAATGACCCTACGTACTGATAGGCTGATACGATCAGCCATCCGTACTGCCTGGAAGGACCAAGGACTATCCAAACTGGTCCATCAGACCATGAATAAACGACCAATACGTACTGATAGGCTGATCTGAACAGCTTCATCCGTACTGAATGGAAGGAAATAGCTCAACGGACCACAGACTGTCTGGACTGGTCCCATCAGTTCATGAAAAATGACCCACATGTACTGATAGGCTGATACGATCAGCCATCCGTACTGCCTGGAAGGACCAAGGACTGTCCAGACTGGTCCATCAAGCCATGAAAAATCGACCCACACGTACTGATAGGCTGATATGATCAGCTTTATCCGTACAGAATGGAAGGATTTAAGTCAACGGACCATGGACGGTCTGGACTGGTCCCGTCAGTACATGAAAAATGACCCATACGTACGTACTGATCAGCTGATACAATCAACCATCCGTACTGCCTGGAAGAACCAAGAACTGTCCAGACTGGTCCAACAGGCCATGAAAAATCGACCCATACGTATTTATAGGCTGATATGATCAGCCCTAACTATACTGAATGGACGGATTTAACTTAACAGACCTTGGACTGTCCAGACTGGTCCCATCAATACATGAAAAATGACCCATACATACTGATAGGCTCATACGATCAGCCATCTGTACGGCCTGGATGGATCAAGAACTGTCCAGACCTGTCCATCAGGCCATGAAAAATCGACCCATACATACCGATAGGCTGATATGATAAGCCATAACCGTACTTAATGGAATAATTTAACTCAACGGACCATTGACTATCCGGACTGGTCCCATCAGTACATGAAAAATAACCCATATGTACTGATAGGCTGATACAATTAGCCATCCGTACTGCCTAGATGGACCAAGGACTCTCCAGACTGGTTCATCAGGACATACTGATAGGCTGATATGATCCACCTTATCCGTACTTAATGGAAGGATATAGCTCAACGGACCATGGACTGTTCGGACTGGTCCCATTAGTACATGAAAAATGACCCATACTTACTGATAGGATGATACGATCAGCCATCCGTACTGCCTGGAAGGACAAAGGACTGTCCAGACTGGTCCATAAGGCCATGAAAAATCGTCCCATACGAACTGATAGGCTGAAATGATCAGCCTTATCCGCACTGAATGGAAGGATTTAACTTAACAGACCATGGACTGTCCAGACTGGTCCCATCAATACATGAAAAATGACCCATATGTACTGATAGGCTGATACAATCAGCCATTCGTACTGCCTGGATGGACCAAGGACTGTCCAAACCTGTCCATCAGGCCATGAAAAATCGACCCATACATACTGATAGGCTGATATGATCAGCCCTAACCGTACTGAATGGAAGGATTTAGCTCAGTGGACCATGGACTATCTGGACTGGTCCCATCAGTACATGAAAAACAACCCATGCGTACTGATAGGCTTTACGATGAGCCTTAACCGTCCAGGCTGGTCCATAAGGACTGTACAGACTGGCAAGACCAAGGACTGTCTAGACTGGCAAGACCAAGGACTGTCCAAACTGGCAGGACCAAGGACTGTCCAGACTGTCCATAAGGCCATAAACAATCGACCAATACGTGCTGATATGCTGATATGATAAGCCTTATCCAATTACTGAATGGAAGGATATAGCTCAACGGACTATTGACTGTTCGGACTGGTCCCATCAGTACATGAAAATTGCCATACTTTCTGATAGGCTGATACGATCAGCCATCCGTACTGCCTGGAAGGACCAAGAACTATCCAGACTGGTTCATAAGGCCATGAAAAATCGACCCATACGTACTAATTTATCTCAACAGATTTAACTCAACGGACCATGGACTGTCTGGACTGGTCCCATCAGTACATGAAAAATAACCCATACGTATTGATAGTTTGATACAATTAGCCATCCGTACTGCCTGAATGGACCAAGGACTCTCCAGACTGGTTCATCAGGCCATAAACAATTGACCAGTACGTACTGATAGGCTGATATGATCAGCCTTAACCGTAAAGAATGGAAGGATATAGCTCAACGGACCATGGACTGTTCGGACTGGCCCATCAATACATGAAAAATGACCCATACTTACTGATAGGCTGATACGATCAGCCATCCGTACTGCCTGGATGGACCAAGAACTGTCCAGACTGGCCATCAGGCCATGAAAAATCGACCCATAGGTATTGATAGGCTGATATGATCAGCCTTAACCGTACTGAATGGAAGGATTTAACTCAACGGACCATGGACTGTCTGGACAGTTTCCATCAGTACATGAAAAATGACCCATACGTACTAATAGTTTGATACAATTAGCCATCCGTACTGCCTGGATAGACCAAGGACTCTCCAGACTTGTTCATCAGGCCATAAACAATCTACCAATACGTACTGATAGGCTGATATGATCAGCCTTAACTCAACGGACGAAGGACTGTCCAGACTGGTCCCATCAGTACATGAAAAATGACCCATACGTAGTGATAAGGTTTTACGATCAGCAATACGTACTTCTTGGAAGGACCAAGCACTATCCAGACTGGGCATCAGGCCATGAAAAATCGATACACACGTAGTGATAGACTTATATGATCAGACTTAACAGTATTGAATGGAAGGATTTAACTCAACGGACTATGGACAGTCCAGACTGGTCCCAGCAGTACATGAAAAATGACCCATACATAGTGATAAGGTTTTACGATCAGCAATCCGTACTTCTTGGAAGGACCAAGGACTGTCGAGACTGGTGCATCAGGCCATGAAAAATCGATCCACACTTACTGATAGACTTATATGATCAGCCTTAACAATATTGAATGGAAGGATTTAACTCAACGGACCAAGGACTGTCCAAACTGGTCCATCAAGCCATGAAAAACCAATTCACACGTACTGATAGGCTGATATGATCAGCTTTATCCGTACTGAATGGAAGGATTTAACTCAACGGACCATGGACGGTCTGGACTGGTCCCGTCAGTACATTAAAAATGACCCATACGTACGTACTGATCAGCTGATACAATCAACAATCCATACTGCCTGGAAGGACCAAGGACTGGTCCATGAAGCCATGAAAAATTGATCATTCGTACTAATAGACTGATATGGTCAGCCTTATCAGTATTGAACAGAAGGATTAAACTCAACGGACCATGGACTGTCCGGACTGGTCCCATCAGTACAGGAAAAATGACCCATACAAACTAATAGGCTGATACGATCAGCCATCCGTTATGCCTGGATCGACCAAGGATTGTCCAGACTGGTCCATCAGGCAATGAAAAATCGACCCATACGTACTGATAAGCTGATATGATCAGCCTTAACCGTACTGAGTGAAAGGATTTAACTCAACGGACCATGGCCTTTCCGGACTGGTCCCATAAGTACAAGAAAAATGACCCATACGTTCTGATAGGCTGATACAATCAGCCATCCGTACTGCCTGGAAGGACCATGGCATGTCCAGACTGGTCCATAAGGCCATTAAAAATCGACCCATACATACTGATAGGCTGATATGATCAGCCTATTCCGTACTGAATGGAAGGTTTTAGCTCAACGGACCATGGACTGTCCAGACTGGTCCAATCAGTACATGAAAAATGACCCATACGTACCGATAGGCTGATACGATCAGCCATCCGTACTGCCTGGAAGGACCAAGGACTGTCCAAACTAGTCCATCAGACCATGAATAAACGACCCATACGTACTGATAGGCTGATCTGAACAGCTTCATCCGTACTGAATGGAAGGAAATAGCTCAACAGACCATGGACTGTCCGGACTGGTCCCATCCGTACATGAAAAATGACCACAGGTACTGATAGGCTGATACGATCAGCCATCCGTACTGAATGGAAGGACCAAGAACTGTCAAGACTAGTCCATCATGCCATGAAAAATCGATCCACACGTACTGATAGGCTGATATGATCAACTTTATCCGTACTGAATGGAAGGATTTAACTCAACGGACCATGGACGGTCTGGACTGGTCCTGTCAGTACATTAAAAATGACCCATACGTACGTACTGATCAGCTGATACAATCAACCATCCGTACTGCCTGGAATGACCAAGAACTGTCAAGACTAGTCCATCATGCCATGAAAAATCGATCCACACGTACTGATAGGCTGATATGATCATCTTTATCCGTACTGAATGGAAGGATTTAACTCAACAGACCATGGACTGTCTAGACTGGTCCCATCTATACATGAAAAATAACCCATACGTACTAATAGGCTAATACGATCAGCCATCCATACTTCCTGGATCGACCAAGGTCTGTCCAGACTGGTCCATCAGGCCATGAAAACTCGACCCATAAGTACTGATAAGCTGATAGGATCAGCCTTAACCGTACTAAATGGAAGGATTTAACTCAACGGACCATGGACTGTATGGACTGGTCCCATCAGTACATGGAAAATGATAGGCTGATACAATTATTCACCTGTACTGCCTGGAAGGACCAAGGATTTTCCATACTAGTCCATCAGGCCATGAAAAATCGACCAACCCAGACTGATAGGCAGATTTGATAATCCTTTTCTGTACTGAATGGAAGGATTTAGCTCAACGGGCCATGGACTGCTCGGCCTGGTCCGATTAGTACATGAAAAATGGTCCATACGTACTGATAGGCTGATACGATTACCCATCCATACTGCCTGGAAGGACCAAGGACTTTCCAGACTGGTCCATCAGGCCATGAAAAATCGACCAACACAGACTGATAGGCTGATATGATCAGCCTTATCCGTACTGAATGAAAGGCTTTAACTCAACGGACCAAGGACTGTCCAGACTGGTCCCATCAGTACATGAAAAATGACACATACGTAGTGATAAGGTTTTACGATCAGCAATCCGTACTTCTTGGAAGGACCAAGGACTGTCAAGACTGGTGCATCAGGCCATGAAAAATCGATCCACACGTACTAATAGACTTAGATGATCAGCCTTAACAATATTGAATGGAAGGATTTAACTCAACGGACTATGGACAGTCCAGAATGGTCCCATCAGTACATGAAAAATGAACCATATGTACTGATAGGCTGTTCCCTTCAGCCATCCATACTGCCTGGAAGGACCAAAGACTGTCCAGACTGGTCCATCAAGCCATGAGAAATCGACCCACACGTACTGATAGGCTGATAGGATCAGCTTTATCCGTACTGAATGGAAGGATTTAACTCAACGGACCATGGACGGTCTGGACTGGTCCCATCAGTACATTAAAAATGACCCATACGTACGTACTGATGAGCTGATACAATCAACCATCCGTACTGCCTGGAAGGAACAAGGACTGTCTCGACTGGTCCATCAAGCCATGAAAAATTGATCATTCGTACTAATAGACTGATATGGTCAGCCTTATCAGTACTGAACGGAAGGATTAAACTCAACGGACCATGGACTGTCTGGGCTGGTCCCATCAGTACATGAAAAATGACCCATACAAACTGATTGGCTGATACGATCAGCCATCCGTACTGCCTGGATCGACCAAGGACTGACCAGACTGGTCCATCACGCCATCAAAAATCGACCCATACGTACTGATAAGCTGATATGATCAGCCTTAACGGTACTCAATGGAAGGATTTAACTCAACGGACCATAGACTTTCCGAACTGGTCACATAAGTACATGAAAAATGACCCATACGTACTGATAGGCTAATACGATCAGCCATCCGTACTGCCTGGAAGGACCATGGACTGTCCAGACTGGTCCATAAGGCCATGAAAAATCGACCCATACATACTGATAGGCTGATATGATGAGCCTTTTCCGTACTGAATGGAAGGATTTAGCTCAACGGACCATGGACTGTCCGGACTGGTCCGATCAGTACATGAAAAATGACCCATACGTACTAATAGGCTGATCTGATCAGCCATCCATACTGCCTGGAAGGACCAAGGACTTTCCAAACTGGTCCATCAGGCCATGAAAAATCGACCAACACAGACTTATAGGCTGATATGATCAGCCTTAACAGTAGTGAATGGAATGATTTAATTCAACAGACTATGGACTGTCCACACTGGTCCCATCAGTACATCAAAAATGACCCATACAAACTGATAGGCTGATACAATCAGCCATCTGTACAGCCTGGGTCGACCAAGGACTGTCCAGACTGGTCCATCAGGCCATGAAAAATCGACCCATAGGTACTGATAAGCTGATATGATCAGCCTTAACCGTACTGGATGAAAGAATTTAACTCAACGGACCATGGACTTTCTGGACTGGTCCAATTAGTACATAAAAAATGACCCATACATACTGACAGGCTTATACGATCAGCCATTCGTACTGCCTGAAAGGACCATTGACTGTCCAGACTGATCCATAAGGCCATTAAAAATCGACCCATACGTAAGGATAAGCTGATATGATCAGTCTTTTCCGTACTGAATGGAACGATTTAGCTCAACGGACCATGGACTGTCCGGACTGGTCCGATAAGTACATGAAAAATGACCCATACGTACTGATAGGCTGATACGATCAGCCATCCGTACTGCCTGGAAGGACCAAGGACTGTCCAAACTGGTCCATCAGACCATGAATAAAAAACCCATACGTAATGATAGGGTGATCTGAACAGCTTCATCTGTACTGAATGGAAGGAAATAGCTCAACGGACCATGGACTGTCCGGACTGGACCCATCAGAACATGAAAAATGACCCACATGTACTGATAGGCTTATACGATCAGCCATCCGTACTGCCTGAAAGGACCAAGAACTGTCAAGACTAGTCCATCAAGCCATGAAAAATCGACCCACACGTACTGAGAGGCTGAAATGATCAGCCTTATCCATACTGAATGGCTGGTCCTATCTATACATGAAAAATGACCCATACGTATTGATAGGCTAATAAAATTAGCCATCCATACTGCTTGGAATGACCAAGGCCTGTCCAGACTGGTCCATCAGGCCATGAAAAATCGACCCATAGGTATTGATAAGCTGATATGATCAGCCTTAACCGTACTGAATGGAAGGATTTAACTCAACGGACCATGGACTGTCTGGACTGGTCCCATCAGTACATGGAAAATGACCCATACGTACTGATAGGCTGATACGATTACCCATCCGTACTGCCTAGAAGGACCAAGGACTTTCCAGACTGGTCCATCCGGCCATGAAAAATCGACCAACAGACTGATAGGCTGATTTGATAATCCTTTTCTGTACTGAATGGAAGGATTAAGCTCAACGGACCATGGACTGTTCGGACTGGTCCGATCAGTACATGAAAAATGATCCATACATACTGATAAGCTGATATGATCAGCCTTAACCGTACTGAATGGAAGGATTTAACTCAACAAACATGGACTTTTCGGACTGGTCCCATAAGTACATGAAAAGTGACCCATACGTACTAGTAGGCTGATACGATCAGCCATCCGTACTGCCTGCAAGGACCATGGACTGTCCAGACTGGTCCATAAGGCCATGAAAAATTGACCCATACATACTGATAGGCTGATATGATCAGCCTTTTCCGTACTGAATGGACGGATTTAGCTCAACGGACCATGGACTGTCCGGACTGGTCCGATCAGTAAATGAAAAATGACCCATACGTACTGATAGGCTGATATGATCAGCCATCCGTACTGCCTGAAAGGACCAAGGACTGTCAAGACTGGTCTATTAGGCAATGAAAAATCGACCCATACGTACTTATAGGCTGATATGATCAGCCTTAACCGTACTGAATGGAAGGATTTAACTCAACGGATCATGGACTGTCTGGACTGGTCCCATCAGTACATGAAAAATGACCCATACATACTGATAGGCTGATACGATTACCCATCCATACTGCCTAGAAGGACCAAGGACTTTCCAAACTGGTCCATCAGGCCATGAAAAATCGACCAACACAGACTGATAGGCTGATATGATCAGCCTTAACTGTATTGAATGGAATGATTTAACTCAACGGACTATGGACTGTCCAGACTGGTCCCATCAGTCCATGAAAAATGACCCATACATAGTGATAAGCTTATATGATCAGCAATCAGTACTTCTTGGAAGGACCAAGGACTGTCCAAACTGGTGCATCATGCCATGAAAAATCGATCCACACGTACTGATAGGCTTATATAATCATCCTTAACAGTTTTGAATGAAAGGATTTAACTCCACGGACTATGGACTGTCCAGACTAGTCCCATCAGTACATGAAAAATGACCCATATGTACTGATAGGCTGATACCTTCAGCCATCTATACTGCCTGGAAAGACCAAGGACTCTCCAGACTGGTCCATCAGACCATGAAAAATCGACCTACACGTACTGATAGGCTGATAGGATCAGCTTTATCCGAACTAAATGGAAGGATTTAACTCAACAGACCATGGACGGTCTGGACTGGTCCTGTCAGTACATTAAAAATGACCCATACGTACGTACTGATAAGATGATACAATCAACCATCCGTACTGCCTCGAAGGACCAAGGACTGTCTAGACTGGTCCATCAAGCCATGAAAAAATTGATCATTCATACTAATAGACTGATATGGTCAGCCTTATCAGTACTGAACAGAAGGATTAAACTCAACGGACCATGGACTGTCCGGACTGGTCCCATCAGTACATGAAAAATGACCCATACAAACTGATAGGCTGGTACGATCAGCCATCCGTACTGCCTGGATCAACCAAGGACTTTCCAAACTGGTCCATCAGGCCATGAAAAATCGACCCATATGTACTGATAAGCTGATATCATCAGCCTTAACCATACTGGATGGAAGGATTTAACTCAACGGACCATGGACTTTCCGGACTGGTCCCATAAGTACATGAAAAATGACCCATACGTACTGATAGGCTGATACGATCAGCCATCCGTACTGCCTAGAAGGACCATGGACTTTCCGGATTGGTCTATCAGGCAATGAAAAATCGACCCATACGTATTTATAGACTGATATGATCAGCCTTAACCGTACTGAATGGAAGGATTTAACTCAACGGACCATGGACTGTCTGGACTGGTCCCATTAGTACATGAAAAATGACTCATACATACTGATAGGCTGAAGTGATTACCCATCCATACTGCATGGAAGGACCAAGGACTTTCCAAACTGGTCCATCAGGCCATGAAAAATCGACCAAAAAAGACTGATAGGCTGATATGATAAGCCTTAACAGTATTGAATTGAATGATTTAACTCAACGGACTATGGACTGTCCAGACTGGTCCCATCAGTACATGAAAAATGACCCATACAAACTGATAGGCTGATACGATCAGCCATTCATACTGCCTGGGTCGAGCAAGGACTGTCCAGACTGGTCCATCAGGCCATNAAAGACTGATAGGCTGATATGATAAGCCTTAACAGTATTGAATTGAATGATTTAACTCAACGGACTATGGACTGTCCAGACTGGTCCCATCAGTACATGAAAAATGACCCATACAAACTGATAGGCTGATACGATCAGCCATTCATACTGCCTGGGTCGAGCAAGGACTGTCCAGACTGGTCCATCAGGCCATGAAAAATCGACCCATATGAACTGATAAGCTGATATGATCAGCCTTAACCGTACTGGATGGAAAGATTTAACTCAACAGACCATGGACTTTCTGGACTGGTCCAATCAGTACATGAAAAATGACCCATACGTAGTGATAGGCTGATACAATCAGCCATCCGTACTGCCTGGAAGGACCATTGACATCCAGACTGATCCATAGGGCCATGAAAAATCGACCAATACGTAGGGATAAGCTGATATGATCAGCCTTTTCCGTACTGAATTGAACGATTTAGCTCAACGGACCATGGACTATCCGGACTGGTCCGATCAGTACATGAAAAATGACCCATACGTACTGATATGCTTATACGATCAGCCATGCGTACTGCCTGGAAGGACCAAGGACTATCCAAACTGGTCCATCAGACCATGAATAAACAACCCATACGTACTGATAGGCTGATCTGAACAGCGTCATCCGTACTGAATGGAAGGAAATAGCTCAAAGGACCATTGACTGTCCGGACTGGTCCCTTTAGTACATGAAAAATGACCCACAGGTACTGATAGGCTGATACAATCAGCCATCCGTCCTGCCTGGAAGGACCAAGAACTGTCAAGACTAGTCCATCAGGCCATGAAAAATAGACCCACACGTACTGATAGGCTGAAATGATCAGCCTTATCCGTACTGAATGGAAGGATTTAACTCAACAGACTATCCACTGTCCGGACTGGTCCGATCAGTACATGAAAAATGACCGATATGTACTGATAGGCTGATACGATCAGCTATTCGTACTGCCTGGAAGGACCAAGGACTGTCAAGACTGGTCTATTAAGCAATGAAAAATCGACCCATACGTACTGGTAAGCTGAAATGATCAGCCTTAACAGTATTGAATGGAATGATTTAACTCAACGGACTATGGACTGTCCTGACTGGTCCCATCAGTACATGAAAAATGACCCATAAAAACTGATAGGTTGATACGATCAGCCGTCCGTACTGCCTGGGTCGACCAAGGACTGTCCAGACTGGTCCATCAGGTCATGAAAAATCGACCCATACGTACTGATAAGCAGATAAGATCAGCCTTAACCGTACTTGATGGAATGATTTAACTCAACGGACAATGGACTTTCCGGACTGGTCCAATCAGTACATGAAAAATGACCCATACGTACTGATAGGCTTATAAGATCAGCCATCCGTACTGCCTGGAAGGACCAAGGACTGTCCAGACAGGTCCATCAGGCCATAAAAAATCGACCCATACGTATTGATAAGCTGATATGATCAGCCTTAACCGTACTGAATGGAAGGATTTAACTCAACGGACAATGGACTGTCTGGACTAGTCCCATCAGTACATGAAAAATGACCCATACATACTGATAGGATGATACGATTACCCATCCATACTGCCTGGAAAGACCAATGACTTTCCAAACTGCTCCATCAGGCCATGAAAAGTAGACCAACACAGACTGATAGGCTGATATGATCAG
>MU106491.1:97887-122818 GCA_012274485.2 Sinapis alba
AGATTGGTCCATAAGGTCATGAAAAATCGACCCATAGGTACTGATAAGCTGATATGATCAGCCTTAACCGTACTTGATGGAAGGATTTAACTCAACGGACCATGGACTTTGCGGACTGGTCCAATCTGTACATGAAAAATGACCTATACGTACTAATAGGCTGATGCGATCAACCATCCGTACTGCCTGGAAGGACCACTGACTGTCCAGACTGATCCATAAGGCCATGAAAAATCGACCCATACGTAGGGATAAGCTGATATGATCAGCCTTTTCCGTACTGAATGGAACGATTTAGCTCAACGGACCATGGACTGTCGGGACTGGTCCGATCAGTACATGAAAAATGACCCATACGTACTGATAGGCTGATTCGATCAGCCATCCGTACTGCCTGGAAGGACCAAGGACTGTCCAAACTGGTCCATCAGACCATGAATAAACGACCCATACGTACTGATAGGCTGGTCTGAACAGCGTCATCTGTACTGAATGGAAGGAAATAGCTTAACGGACCATGGACTATCCGGACTGGTCCAATCAGTACATGAAAAATGACCCACAGGTCTTGATAGGCTGATACGATCAGCCATCCGTACTGCCTGGAAGGACCAAGAACTGTCAAGACTAGTCCATCAGGCTATGAAAAATCGACCCACACGTACTGATAGGCTGAAATGATCAACCTTATCCGTACTGAATGGAAGGATTTAACTCAACGGACCATCAACTGTCTAGACTGGTCCCATCTATACATGAAAAATGACCCATACGTACTGATAGGCTAACACGATCAGCCATCCATACTGCCTGGATCGACCAAGGACTGTCCAGACTGGTCCATCAGGCCATGAAAAATCGAGCCATAGGTACTGATATGCTGATATGATCAGCCTTAACCGTACTGAATGGAAGGATTTAACTCAACGGACCATGGACTGTCTGGACTGGTCCCATCAGTACATGGAAAATGACCCATACATACTGATAGGCTGATTCGATTACCCATCCGTACTGCCTGGAAGGACCAAGGACTTTCCAGACTGGTCCATCAGGCAATGAAAAATCGACCAACACAGACTGATAGGCTGATTTGATAATCCTTTTCTGTACTGAATGGAAGGATTTAGCTCAACGGACCATGGAATGTTCGGACTGGTCCGATCATTACATGAAAAGTGATCTATACGTACTGATAAGCTGATATGATCAGCCTTATCCGTACTGAATGGAAGGATTTAACTCAACGGACCATCGACTGTCCAGACTGGTCCCATCTATACATGAAAAATTACCCATACGTACTAATAGGCTAATACGATCAGCCATCCATACTGCCTGGAAGAACCAAGGAGTGTCCAGACTGGTCCATCAGGCCATGAAAAATCGACCGACACGTACTGATATATTGATATGATCAGACTTATCCATAATGAATGGAAGGATTTAACTCAACGGACCAAGGACTGTCCATACTGGTCCCATCAGTACATGAAAAAATGACCCATATGTACTGATAGGCTGATATGATCAGCCTTCAGTACTGCCTGGAAGGACCAAGTATTGTCCAAACTGGTCTATCAGGCAATGAAAAATTGACCCACACGTACCGAAAGGCTGATATGATCAGCCTTATCCGTACTGAAGGTAAGGATTTAACTCAGTGAACCATGGACAGTCCAGACTGATCCCATCAATACATGAAAAATGATCCATACGTATTGATAGGCTGATAAGATAAGTCATCCATACTGCCTGGAAGGACCAAGGATTGTCCAGACTTGTCCATCTGGCCATGAAAAATCGACCCATACGTACTTATAGGCTGATATGATCACCTTAACCGTACTGAATGGAAGGATTTCACTCAACGGACCATGGACTGTCTGGACTGGTCCCATCAGTACATGAAAAAAGACCCATACATACTGATAGGCTGAAACAATTACCCATCCATACTGCCTGGAAGGACCAAGGACTTTCCAGACTGGTCCATCATGCCATGAAAAATCGACCAACACAGACTAATAGGCTGATATGATCAGCCTTATCCATACTGAATGGAAGGATTTACCTCAGCGGACCATGGACTGTCCAGACTACTCCCATCAGTACATGAAAAATGATCCATACGTACTGATAGGCTGATACGATCAGCCATCCGTACTGCCTGGAAGGACCAAGGACTGTCCAGACTGGTCTAGCAGGCAGTGAAAAAATGACCCACAAGTACCGATAGGCTGATATGATCAGCCTTATCCGTACTGAATGAAAGGATTTAACTCAACGGACCAAGGACTGTCCCGACTGGTCCCATCAGTACATGAAAACTGACCCATACATAGTGATAAGCTTATATGATCAGCAATCAGTACTTCTTGGAAGGACCAAGGACTGTCCAGACTGGTGCATCATGCCATGAAAAATCGATCCACACGTACTGATAGGCTTATATGATCATCCTTAACAGTTTTGAATGGAAGGATTTAACTCCACGGACTATGGACTGTCCAGACTAGTCCCATCAGTACATGAAAAATGATCCATACGTACTGATAGGCTGATACGATCAGCCATCCGTACTGCCTGGAAGGACCAAGGACTGTCCAGACTGGTCTATTAGGCAGTGAAAAATTGACCCACACGTACCGATAGGCTGATATGATCAGCCTTATCCGTACTGAATGAAAGGATTTAACTCAACAGACCAAGGACTGTCCCGACTGGTCCCATCAGTACATGAAAAATGACCCATACATAGTGATAAGCTTATATGATCAGCAATCAGTACTTCTTGGAAGGACCAAGGACTGTCCAGACTGGTGCATCATGCCATGAAAAATCGATCCACACGTACTGATAGGCTTATATGATCATCCTTAACAGTTTTGAATGGAAGGATTTAACTCCACGGACTATGGACTGTCCAGACTAGTCCCATCAGTACATGAAAAATGACCCATATGTACTGATAGGCTGATACCGTCAGCCATCTATACTGCTTGGAAAGACCAAGGACTCTCCAGACTGGTACATCAGACCATGAAAAATCGACCCACACGTACTGATAGGCTGATAGGATCAGCTTTATCCGTACTAAAAGGAAGGATTTAACTCAACGGACCATGGACGGTCTGGACTGGTCCTGTCAGTACATTAAAAATGACCCATACGTACGTACTGATAAAATGATACAATCAACCATCCGTACTGCCTGGAAGGACCAAGGACTGTCTAGACTGGTCCATCAAGCCATGAAAAATTGAACATTCATACTAATAGACTGATATGGTCAGCCTTATCAGTACTGAAACGGAAGGATTAAACTCAACGGACCATGGACTGTCCGGACTGGTCCCATCACTACATAAAAATTGCCCATACAAACTGATAGGCTGGTACGATCAGCCATCCGTACTGCCTGGATCAACCAAGGACTGTCCAAACTGGTCCATCAGGCCATGAAAAATCAACCCATATGTACTGGTAAGCAGATATCATCAGCCTTAACCGTACTGGATGGAAGGATTTAACTCAACGGACCATGGACTTTCCAGACTGGTCCCATAAGTACATGATAAATGACCCATACGTACTGATAGCATGATACGATCAGCCATCCGTACTGCCTGGAAGGACCATGGACTGTCCAGACTGGTCTATTAGGCAATGAAAAATCGACCCATACGTACTTATAGACTAATATGATCAGCCTTAACCATACTGATTGGAAGGATTTAACTTAACGGACCATGGACTGTATGGACTGGTCCCATTAGTACATGAAAAATGACTCATACATACTGATAGGCTGATAAGATTACCCATCCATACTGCCTGGAGGGACCAAGGACTTTCCAAACTGGTCCATCAGGCCATGAAAAATCGACCAAAAAAGACTGATAGGCTGATATGATCAGCCTTAACAGTATTGAATGGAATGATTTAACTCAACGGACTATGGACTGTCCAGACTGGTCCCATCAGTACATGAAAAATGACCCATACAAACTTATAGGCTGATACAATCTGCCATTCGTACTGCCTGGGTCGAGCAAGGACTGTCCAGACTGGTCCATCAGGCCATGAAAAATCGACTCATAGGTACTGATAAGCTGATATGATCAGCCTTAACCGTACTGGATGGAAGGATTTAACTCGACGGACCATGGACTTCCTGGACTGGTCCAATCAGTACATGAAATATGACCCATTCGTACTGATAGGCTGATACAATCAGCCATCCGTACTGCCTGGAGGACCATTGACATCCAGACTGATCAATAAGGCCATAAAAAATCGACCCATACGTAGGGATAAGCTGATATGATCAGCCTTTTCCGTACTGAATGGAACGATTTAGCTCAACGGACCATGGCCTGTCCGGACTGGTCCGATCAGTACATGAAAAATGACCCATACGTACTGATAGGCTGATACGATCAGCCATCCGTACTGCCTGGAAGGACCAAGGACTGTCCAAACTGGTCCATCAGACCATGAATAAACGACCCATACGTACTGATAGGCGGATCTGAACAGCGTCATCCGTATTGGATGGAAGGAAATAGCTCAACGGACCATGGACTGTCCGGACTGGTCCCATCAGTACATGAAAAATGACCCACAGGTACTGATAGGCTGATACGATCAGCCATCCGTCCTGCCTGGAAGGACCAAGAACTGTCAAGACTAGTCCATCAGGCCATGAAAAATTGACCCACACGTACTGATAGGCTGAAATGATCAGCCTTATCCGTACTGAATGAAAGGATTTAACTCAACGGACCATCGACTGTCTAGACTGGTCCCATCTATACATGAAAAATGACCCATACGTAATGATAGGCTAATACGAACAGCCATCCATACTGCCTGGATCGACCAAGGACTGTCCAGACTGGTCCATCAGGCCATGAAAAATGATCCATACGTACTGATAAGCTGATATGATCAGCATTAACCGTACTGAATTGAAGGATTTAACTCAACGGACCATGTACTTTCCGGACTGGTCCCATAAGTACATGAAAAATGACCCTTATGTACTGATAGGCTGATACGATCAGCCATCCGTACTGCCTGGAAGGACCATGGACTGTCCAGACTGGTCCATAAGGCCCTGAAAAATCGACCCATACATACTGATAGGCTGATATGATCAGCCTTTTCCGTACTGAATGGAAGGATTTAGCTCAACGGACCATGGACTGTCCGGACTGGTCCAATCAGTACATGAAAAATGACCCAAGCGTACTGATAGGCTGATACGGTCAGCCATCCGTACTGCCTGGAAGGACCAAGAACTGTCAAGACTAGTCCATCAGGCCATGAAAAATCGACCCACAAGTACTGATAGGTTGAAATGATCAGCCTTATCCATACTGAATGAAAGGATTTAACTCAACGGACCATCGACTGTCTAGACTAGTCCCATCTATACATGAAAAATGACACATACGTATTGATAGGCTAATACGATCAGCCATCCATACTGCCTGGATCGACCAAGGACTGTCCAGACTTGTCCATCAGGCCATGAAAAATGATCCATACGTACTGATAAGCTGATATGATCAGCCTTAACCTTACTGAATGGAAGGATTTAACTCAACGGACCATGGACTTTCCGGACTGGTCCCATAAGTACATGCAAAAAGACCCATACGTACTGATAGGCTGATACGATCAGCCATCCGTACTGCCTGGAAGGACCATGGACTGTCCAGACTGGTCCGTAAGGCCATGAAAAATCGACCATACATACTGATAGGCTGATATGATCAGCCTTTTCCTTACTGAATGAAAGTATTTAGCTCAACGGACCATGGACTGTCCAGACTGGTCCAATCAGTACATGAAAAATGACCCATACGTATTGATAGGCTGATACGATCAGCCATCCGTACTGCCTGGAAGGACCAAGGACTGTCAAGACTGGTCTATTAGGCAATGAAAAATCGACCCATACATACTTATAGGCTGATATGATCAGCCTTAACAGTACTGAATGGAAGGATTTAACTCAACGGACCATGACAGTTTGGACTGGTCCCATCAGTACATGAAAAATGACCCAGACATACTGATAGGCTGATACGATTACCCATCCATACTGCCTGGAAGGACCAAGGACTTTCCAAACTGGTCCATCAGGCCATGAAAAATCGACCAACACAGACTGATAGGCTGATATGATCAACCTTAACAGTATTGAATGGAATGATTTAACTCAACGGACTATGGACTGTCCGGACTGGTCCCATCAGTAAATGAAAAATGACCCATACAAACTGATAGGATGATACGATCAGCCGTCTGTACTGCCTGGGTCGGCCAAGGACTGTCCAGACTGGTCCATCATGCCATGAAAAATCAACCCATAGGTACTGATAAGCGGATATGATCAGCCTTAACCGTACTGGATGGAAGGATTTAACTCAACGGACCATGGACTTTCCGGACGGTCCAATCAGTACATGAAAAATGACCCATACGTACTGATAGGCTGATACGATCAGCCATCCGTACTGCCTGGAAGGACCATTGACTGTCCAGACTGATCCATAAGGCCATGAAAAATCGACCCATAAGTAAGGATAAGCTGATATGATCAGCCTTTTCCGTACTGAATGGAACGATTTAGCTCAACGGACCATGGACTGTCCGGACTGGTCCGATCAGTACATAAAAAATGACTCATACGTACTGATAGGCTGATACGATCAGCCATCCGTATTACTTGAAAGGACCAAGGGCTATCCAGACTGGTCCATCAGACCATGAATAAACGACCCATACGAACTAATAGGCTGATATGAACGCCTCTTCCGTACTGAATGGAAGGAAATAGCTCAACGGACCATGGACTGTCCGGACTGGTCCCATCAGTACATGAAAAATGACTCACAGCTACTGATAGGCTGATACAATCAGCCATCCGTACTACCTGGAAGGACTAAAAACTGTCCAGACTAGTCTATCAGGCCATGAAAAATCGACCAACACGTACTGATAGACTGATATGATCAGCCTAATCCGTACTAAATGGAAGGATTTAACTCAACGGACCATCGACTGTCCAGACTGGTCCCATCTATACATGAAAAATGACCCATACGTACTGATAGGCTAATACGATCAGCCATCCATACTGCCTGGAAGACCCAAGGACTGTCCAGACTGGTCCATCAGGCCATGAAAAATCAACCCACATGTACTGATATATTGTTATGATCAGACTTATCCGTACTGAATGGAAGGATTTAACTCAACGGACCAAGGACTGTCCAGACTGGTCCCATCAGTACATGAAAAATGACCCATACGTAATGATAGGCTGATACGATCAGCCATCCGTATTGCCTGGAAGGACCAAGGACTGTCAAGATTTGTCTATCAGGCAATGAAAAATATACCCACACGTACTGATAGGCTGATATGATCAGCCTTATCCGTACTGAATGAAAGGATTTAACTCAACGAACCAAGGACTGTCTAGACTGCTCCCATTAGTACATGAAAAATGACCCATACATACTGACAGGCTGATACGATCAGCCATCCGAACTGCCTGGAAGGACCAAGGACTGTCCAAACTGGTCCACCAGACCATGAATAAAGGACCCATACGTACTGATAGGCTGATCTGAACAGCGTCATCCGTACTAAATGGAAGGAAATAGTTCAACGTACCATGGACTGTCCGGACTGGTCCCATCAGTACATGAAAAATGACCCACAGGTACTGATAGGCTGATACGATCAGCCATCCGTACTGCTTGGAAGGACCAAGGACTGTCCAGACTGGTCCATCAGGCCACGAATAAACGACCCATACGTACTGATAGGCTGATATGAACGCCTTTTCCGTACTGAATGGAAGGAAATAGCTCAACAAACCATGGACTGTCCGGACTGGTCTCATCAGTACATGAAAAATGACCCACATGTACTGATAGGCTGATACGATCAGCCATTCGTACTACCTAGAAGGAGCAAAGACTGTCCAGTCTGGTCAAATAGGCAAAACGTACTGATAGGGTGATATGATCAGCCTTATCCGTACTGAATGGGAGGATTTAACTCAACGGACCATCGACAGTCCAGATTGGTCCCATCTATACATGAAAAATGACCCATACGTACTGATAGGCTAATACGATCAGCCATCCATACTGCCTGGAAGAACCAAGGACTGTCCAGACTGGTCCATCAGGCCATGAAAAATTGACCCACATGTACTAATATATTGATATGATCAGACTTGTCCTTACTTAATGGAAGGAGTTAACTCAACGGACCAAGGATTGTCCAGACTGGTCCCATCAGTACATGAAAAATGACCCATACGTACTGATAGGCTGATACGATCAGCCATCTGTATTGCCCGGAAGGACCAAGGACTGTCCAGACTGGTCTATCAGGCAAAGAAAAATTGACCCACACGTACTGATAGGCTGATATGATCAGCTTTATCCGTACTGAATGAAAGGATTTAACTCAACGAACCAAGGACTGTCCAGACTGGTCCCATCATTACATGGAAAATGACCCATACGTAGTGATAAGCTTATATGATCAGCAATCCGTACTTCTTGGAAGGATCAAGGACTGTCCAGACTGGTGCATCAGGCCATGAAAAATCGATCAACACGTACTGATAGGCTTATATGATCAGCCATCCGTACTGCCTAGAAGGACCATGGACTGTCCAGACTGATCCGTAAGGCCATGATAAATCGACCCATACGTAGGGATAGGCTGATATAATCAGCCTTTCCATACTGAATGGAAGGATTTAGCTCAACGGACCATGGACTGTCCGGACTGGTCCGATCAGTACATGAAAAATGACCCATACGTACTGATAGGCTAATACGATCAGCCATCCGTACTGCCTGGAAGGACTAAGAACTGTCCAGACTAGTCCATCAGGCCATGAAAAATCGACCCACACATACTGATACGCTTAAATGATCAGCCTTATCCGTACTGAATGGAAGGATTTAACTCAATGGACCATCGACTGTCCAGACTTGTCCCATCTATACATGAAAAATGACCCATACATACTGATAGGCTAATACGATCAGCCATCCATACTGCCTGGAAGAACCGAGGACTGTCCAGACTGGAACATCAGGCCATGAAAAATCGACCGATACGTACTGATATATTGATATGATCAGATTTTATCCATACTGAATGGAAGGATTTAACTCAACGGACCAAGGACTGTCCAGACTGGTCCCATCAGTAGATGAAAAATGACCCATACATACGTACTGATCAGCTGATACAATCAACCATCCGTACTGCCTGAAAGGACCAAGGACTGTCTAGACTGGTACATCAAGCTATGAAAAATTGATCATTCATACTAATAGACTGATATGGTCAGCCTTATCAGTAATGAACAGAAGGATTAAACTCAACAGACCATGGACTGTCCGGACTGGTCCCATCAGTACATGAAAAATGACCCATACAAACTGATAGGATGATACGATCAGCCATCCATACTGCCTGGATACACCAAGGACTGTCCAGACTGGTCCATCAGGCCATGAAAAATCGACACATACGTACTTATAGGCTGATATGATCAGCCTTAACCGTACTGAATGGAAGGATTTAACTCAACGGACCATGGACTGTCTGGACTGGTCCCAGCAGTACATGAAAAATGACCCATACATACTGATAGGCTGATACGATTACCCATCCATACTGCCTGGAAGGACCAAGGACTGTCCAGACTGGTCCATCAGACCATTTATAAACAACCCATACGTACTGATAGGCTGATATGAACGCTTTTTCCGTGCTGAATGGAAGGAAATAGCTCAAAGGACCATGGACTGTCTGGACTGGCCCCATCAGTACATGAAAAATGACCCACATGTACTGATAGGCTGATACGATCAGCCATCCGTATTGCCCTGAAGGACTAAGAACTGTCCAGACTAGCCCATCAGGCCATGAAAAATCGACCCACACGTACTGATAGGCTGATCATATCAGCCTTATCCGTACTGAATGGAAGGATTTAACTCAACGGACCATCGACTGTCCAGACTGGTCCCATCTATACATGAAAAATGATCCATACGTACCGATAAGATAATACGATCAGCCATCCATACTGCCTGGAAGGACCAAGGACTGTCAAGACTGGTCCATCAGGCCATGAAAAATCGACCCACACGTACTGATATACTGATATGATCATACTTATCCGTACTTAATGGAAGGATTTAACTCAACGGACCAAGGACTGTCCAGACTGGTCCCATCAGTACATGAAAAATGACCCATACGTACTGATAGGCTGATACGATCAGCCTTCCATACTTCCTAGAAGGACCAAGGACTGTCCAGACTGGTCTATCAGGCAATGAAAAATTGACTCACACGTACCGATAGGCTGATATGATCATCCTTATCCGTACTGAATGAAAGGATTTAACTCAGTGGACCATGGACTGTCCAAACTGGTCCCATCAATACATGAAAAATGACCCATACGTACTGATAGGCTGATAAGATAAGTCATCCATACTGCCTGAAAAGACCAAGGACTATCCAAACTTGTCCATCAGGCCATGAAAAATTGACCCATACGTACTTACAGGCTGATATGATCAGCCTTAACCGTACTGAATGGAAGGATTTAACTCAACGGACCAAGGACTGTCTGGACTGGTCCCATCAGTACATGAAAAATGACCCATACATACTGATAGGCTGATACGATTACCCATCCCTACTGCCTGGAAGGACCAAGGACTTTCCAGACTGGTCGATCAGGCCATGAAAAATCGACCAACACAGACTGATAGGCTGATATGATCAGCCTTATCCGTACTGAATGGAAGGATTTACCTTAATGGACCATGGACTGTCCAGACTGGTCCCATCAGTATATGAAAAATGATTCATACGTACTGATAGGCTGATACGATCAGCCATCCGTACTTCCTGGAAGGACCAAGGACTGTCAGACTGGTGTATCAGGCAATGAAAAAAAGACCCACATGTACTGATAGGCTGATATGATTAGCCTTATCCGTACTGAATGAAAGGATTTAACTCAACGAACCAAGGACTGTCCAGACTGGTCCCATCAGTACATGAAAAATGACCCATACGTAGTGATAAGCTTATACGATCAGCAATCCGTACTTCTTGGAAGGACCAAGGACTGTCCAGACTGGTGTATCAGGCCATGAAAAATCGATCCACACGTACTGATAGGCTTATATGATCAGCCATTCGTACTTCCTAGAAGGACCATGGACTGTCCAGACTGATCCGTTAGGCCATGAAAAATCGACCCATACGTAGTGATAGGCTGATATGATCAAACTTTTCCATACTGAATGGAAGGATTTAGCTCAACGGACCATGGACTGTCCGGACTGGTCCGATCAGTACATGAAAAATGACCCATACGTACTGATAGGCTAATACGATCAGCCATCCGTACTGCCTGGAAGGACTAAGAACTGTCCAGACTAGTCCATCAGGCCATGAAAAATCGACCCACACGTGCTGATACGCTTAAATGATCAGCCTTATCCGTACTGAATGGAAGGATTTAACTCAATGGACCATCGACTGTCCAGACTGGTCCCATCTATACATGAAAAATGACCCATACATACTGATAGGCTAATACGATTAGCCATCCATACTGCCAGGAAGAACCAAGGACTGTCCAGACTGGAACATCAGGCCATGAAAAATCGACCGACACGTATTGATATATTGGTATGATCAGATTTATCCATATTGAATGGAAGGATTTAACTCAACGGACCATGGACTGTCCAGACTGGTCCCATCAGTAGATGAAAAATGACCCATACATACGTACTGATCAGTCGATACAATCAACCATCCGTACTGCCTGAAAGGACCAAGGCCTGTCTAGACTGGTCCATCAAGCCATGAAAAATTGATCATTCGTACTAATAGACTGATATGGTCAGCCTTATCAGTAATGATAGGAAGGATTAAACTCAACAGACCATGGACTGTCCGGACTGGTCCCATCAGTACATGAAAAATGACCCATACAAACTGATAGGCTGATACGATCAGCCATCCGTACTGCCTGGATAGACCAAGGACTGTCAAGACTAGTCCATCAGGCCATGAAAAATCGACCCATACGTACTTATAGGCTGATATGATCAGCCTTAACCGTACTGAATGGAAGGATTTAACTCAACGGACCATGGATTTTCTGGACTGGTCCCATCAGTACATGAAAAATGACCCATACATACTGATAGGCTGATACGATTACCCATCCATACTGCCTGGAAGGACCAAGGACTGTCCAGACTGGTCCATCAGACCATTAATAAACGACCCATACGTACTGATAGGCTAATATGAATGCTTTTTCCGTGCTGAATGGAAGGAAATAGCTCAAAGGACCATGGACTGTCTGGACTGGCCCCATCAGTACATGAAAAATTACCCACAAGTACTGATAGGCTGATACGATCAGCCATCCGTATTACCTGGAAGGACTAAGAACTGTCCAGACTAGCCCATCAGGCCATGAAAACTCGACCCACACGTACTGATATGCTGATCATATCAGCCTTATCCGTACTGAATGGAAGGATTTAACTCAACGGACCATCGACTGTCCAGACTGGTCCCATCTATACATGAAAAATGATACATACGTACCGATAAGATAATACGATCAGCCATCCATACTGCCTGGAAGGACCAAGGACTGTCCAGACTGGTCCATCAGGCCGTGAAAAATCGACCCACACGTACTAATATAATGATATGATCATACTTATCCGTACTTAATGGAAGGATTTAACTCAACGGACCAAGGACTATCCATCAGTACATGAAAAATAACCCATACGTACTGATAGGCTGATACGATCAGCCTTCCATACTTCCTAGAAGGACCAAGGACTGTCCAGACTGGTCTATCAGGCAATGAAAAATTGACTCACACGTACCGATAGGCTGATATGATCATCCTTATCCGTACAGAATGAAAGGATTTAACTCAGTGGACCATGGACTGTCCAGACTGGTCTCATCAATACATGAAAAATGACCCATACGTACTGATAGGCTGATAAGATAAGTCATCCATACTGCCTGAAAGGACCAAGGACTGTCCAGAATGGTCCATCAGGCCTTGAAAAATTGACCCATACGTACTTAGAGGCTGATATGATCAGCCTTAACCGTACGGAATGGAAGGATTTAACTCAACGGACCAATGACTGTCTGGACTGGTCCCATCAGTACATGAAAAATGACCCATACATACTGATAGGCTGATACGATTACCCATCCATACTGCCTGGAAGGACCAAGGACTTTCCAGACTGGTCGATCAGGCCATGAAATATTGACCAACACAGACTGATAGGCTGATATGATTAGCCTTATCCGTACTGAATGGAAGGATTTACCTCAATGGACCATGGACTGTCCAGACTGGTCCCATCAGTACATGAAAAATGATTCATACGTACTGATAGGTTGATACGATCAGCCATCCGTACTGCTTGGAAGAACCAAGGACTGTCAGACTGGTCTATAAGGCAATGAAAAAAAGACCCACATGTACCGATAGGCTGATATGATCAGCCTTATCCGTACTGAATGAAAGGATTTAACTCAACGGACCAAGGACTGTCCAGACTGGTCCCATCAGTACATGAAAAATGACCCATACGTAGTGATAAGCTTATACGATCAGCAATCTGTACTTCTTGGAAGGACCAAGGACTGTCCAGACTGGTGCATCAGGCCATGAAAAATCAATCCACACGTACCGATAGGCTTATATGATCAGCCTAAATAGTATGGAAGGATTTACCTCAACGGACCATGGACTTTCCGGACTGGTCCCAACAGTACATAAAAAATGACCCATACGTACTGATAGGCTGATACGATCAGCCATCTGAACTGCCTGGAAGGACCATGGACTGTCCAGACTGATCCATAAGGCCTTGAAAAATTGACCCATACGTAGTGATAGGCTGATATGATCAGCCTTTTCCATACTGAATGGAAGGATTTAGCTCAACGGACCATGGACTGTCCGGACTGGTCCGATCAGTACATGAAAAATGACCTATACGTGCTGATAGGCTGATATGATCAGCCTTCCGTACTCCCTGGAAGGACCAATGACTGTCCAGACTGGTCTATGAGGCAATGAAAAATTGACCCACATGTACCGATAGGCTGATCTGATCAGCCTTATCCGTACTGAATGAAAGGATTTAACTCAGTGGACCATGGTCTGTCCAGACTGGTTGCATCAATACATGAAAAATGACCCATACGTACTGATAGGCTGATAAGATAAGTCATCCATACTGCCTGGAAGGACCAAGGACTGTCCAGACTGGTCCGTCAGGCCATGAAAAATCGACCGATACGTACTTATAGGCTGATAATATCAGCCTTAACCGTACTGAATGGAAGGATTTAACTAACGGACCATGGACTGTCTGGACTGGTCCCATCAGTACATGAAAAATTACCCATACATACTGCCTGGAAGAACCAAGGACTTTCAAGACTGGTCCATCAGGCCATGAAAAATCGACCAACACAGACTGATAGGCTGATATGATCAGCCTTATCCGTACTGAATGGAAGGATTTACCTCAACGGACCATGGACTGTCCAGACTGGTCCCATCAGTACATGAAAAATAATTCATACGTACTAATAGGCTGATACGATCCGCCATCCGTACTGCCTGGAAGGAGCAAAGACTGTCCAGTCTGGTCAATTAGGCAATGAAAAATTGACCCACACATACCGATAGGGTGATATGATCAGCCTTATCTGTAGTGAATAAAATGATTTAACTCAACGGACCAAGGACTGTCCAGACTGGTCCCATCAGTAAATGAAAAATGACCCGTATGTAGTGATAAGCTTATACGATCAGCAATCCGTACTTCTTGGAAGGACCAAGGACTGTCCAGACTGGTGCATCAGGCCATGAAAAATCGATCCACATGTACTGATAGGCTTATATGATCAGCCTTAACAATATTGAATGGAAGGATTTAACTCAACGGACTATAGACTATCCAGACTGGACCCATCAGTACATGAAAAATGACCCATACAAACTGATAGGCTAATAAAATCAGCCATCCGTACTGCCTGGATCGACCAAGGACTGTCCAGACTGGTCCATCAGGCCATGAAAAATTGACCAATAGGTACTGATAAGCTGATATGATCATCATTAACCGTACTGAATGGAAGGATTTAACTCAACGGATCATGGACTTTCCGGACTGGTCCCAACAGTACATAAAAAATGACCCATACGTACTGATAGGCTGATACGATCAGCCATCCGAACTGCCTGGAAGGACCATGGACTGTCCAGACTGATCCATAAGGCCTTGAAAAATTGACCCATATGTAGTGATAGGCTGATATGATCAGCCTTTTCCATACTGAATGGAAGGATTTAGCTCAACGGACCATGGACTGTCCGGACTGGTCCGATCAGTACATGAAAAATGACCCATACGTACTGATAGGCTAATACGATCAGCCATCCATACTGCCTGGAAGGACCAATGACTGTCCAGACTGGTCTATGAGGCAATGAAAAATTGACCCACACGTACCGATAGGCTGATCTGATCAGCCTTATCCGTACTGAATGAAAGGATTTAACTCAGTGGACCATGGTCTGTCCAGACTGGTCGCATCAATACATGAAAATTGACCCATACGTACGCATCATCCATACTGCCTGGAAGAACCAAGGACTGTCCAGACTGGTCCATCAGGCCATGAAAAATCAACCGATACGTACTTATAGGCTGATAATATCACCCTTAACCGTACTGAATGGAAGGATTTAACTAACAGACCATGGACTGTCTGGACTGGTCCCATCAGTACATGAAAAATGACCCATACATACTGATAGGCTGATACGATTACCCATCCATACTGCCTGGAAGGACTAAGGTCTTTCCAGGCTGGTCCATCAGGCCATGAAAAATCGACCAACACAGACTGATAGGCTGATATGATCAGCCTTTTCCGCACTGAATGGAAGGATTTACCTCAACGGACCATGGACTGTCCAGACTGGTCCCATCAGTACATGAAAAATAATTCATACGTACTGATATATTGATATGATCCATACGTAGTGATAGGCTGATACGATCAGCCATCCGAACTGCCTGGAAGGACAATGGACTGTCCAGACTGATCCATAAGGCCTTGAAAAATTGACCCATACGTAGTGATAGGCTGATATGATCAGCCTTTTCCATACTGAATGGAAGGATTTAGCTCAACGGACCATGGACTGTCCGGACTGGTCCGATCAGTACATGAAAAATGACCCATACGTACTGATAGGCTAATACGATCAGCCATCCATACTGCCTGGAAAAACCAAGGACTGTCCAGACTGGTCCATCAGGCCATGAAAAATCGACCCACACGTACTGATATATTGATATGAACAGACTTATCCGTACTGAATGGAAGGATTTAACTCAACGGACCAAGGACTGTCCAGACTGGTCCCATCAGTAGATGAAAAATGACCGATACGTACTGATAGGCTGATATGATCAGCCTTCCGTACTTCATGGAAGGACCAATGACTGTCCAGACTGGTGTATGGGCAATGAAAAATTGACCCACACTTACCGATAGGCTGATATGATCAGCCTTATCCGTACTGAATGAAAGGATTTAACTCAGTGGACCATGGACTGTCCAGACTGGTCGCATCAATACATGAAAAATGACCCATACGTACTGATAGGCTGATAAGATAAGTCATCCATACAGCCTGGAAGGACCAATGACTGTCCAGGCTGGTCTATGAGGCAATGAAAAATTGACCCACACGTACCGATAGGCTGATATGATAAGCCTTATCCGTACTGAATGAAAGGATTTAACTCAGTGGACCATGGACTGTCCAGACTGGTCGCATCAATACATGAAAAATGACCCATACGTACTGATAGGCTGATAAGATAAGTCATCCATACTGCCTGGAAGGACCAAGGACTGTCCAGACTGGTCCGTCAGGCCATGAAAAATCGACCGATACGTACTTATAGGCTGATAATATCAGCCTTAACCGTACTGAATGGAAGGATTTAACTAACGGACCATGGACTGTCTGGAATGGTCCCATCAGTACATGAAAAATGACCCATAAATACTGATAGGCTGATACGATTACCCATCCATACTGCCTGGAAGAACCAAGGACTTTCAAGACTGGTCCATCAGGCCATGAAAAATCGACCAACACAGACTGATAGGCTGATATGATCAGCCTTATCCGTACTGAATGGAAGGATTTACCTCAACGGACCATGGACTGTCCAGACTGGTCCCATCAGTACATGAAAAATAATTCATACGTACTGATAGGCTGATACGATCAGCCATCCGTACTGCCTGGAAGGAGCAAAGACTGTCCAGTCTGGTCAAATAAGCAATGAAAAATTGACCCACACATACCGATAGGCTGATATGATCAGCCTTATCCGTAGTGAATGAAAGTATTTAACTCAATGGACCAAGGACTGTCCAGACTGGTCCCATCAGTAAATGAAAAATGACCCGTACGTAGTGATAAGCTTATACGATCATCAATCCGTACTTCTTGGAAGGACCAAGGACTGTCCAGACTGGTGCATCAGGCCATGAAAATCGATCCACATGTATTGGTAGGCTTATATGATCAGCCTTAACAATATTGAATGGAACGATTTAACTCAATGGACTATGGACTCTCCAGACTGGACCCATCAGTACATGAAAAATGACCCATACAAACTGATAGGCTGGTACGATCAGCCATCCGTACTGCCTGGATCGACCAAGGACTGTCCAGACTGGTCCATCACGACATGAAAAATTGACCCATAGGTACTGATAAGCTGATATGATCATCATTAACCGTACTGAATAGAAGGATTTAACTCAACGGATCATGGACTTTCCCGACTGGTCCCAACAGTACATAAAAAATGACCCATACGTACTAATAGGCAGATACGATCAGCCATCCGAACTGCCTGGAAGGACCATGGACTGTCCAGACTGATATATAAGGCGATGCAAAATTGACCCATACGTAGTGATAGGCTGATATGATCAGCCTTTTCCATACTGAATGGAAGGATTTAGCTCAACGGACCATGGACTGTCCGGACTGGTCCGATCAGTACATGAAAAATGACCCATACGTACTGATAGACTAATACGATCAGCCATCCATACTGCCTGGAAAAACAAAGGACTGTCCAGACTGGTCCATCAGGCCATGAAAAATCGACCCACACGTACTGATATATTGATATGATCAGACTTATCCGTACTGAATGGAAGGATTTAACTCAACGGACCAAGGACTGTCCAGACTGGTCCCATCAGTAGATGAAAAATGACCCATACGTACTGATAGGCTGATATGATCAGCCTTCCATACTTCATGGAAGGACCAATGACTGTCCAGACTGGTGTATGGGCAATGAAAAATTGACCCACACTTACCGATAGGCTGATATGATCAGCCTTATCCGTACTGAATGAAAGGATTTAACTCAGTGGACCATGGACTGTCCAGACTGGTCGCATCAATACATGAAAAATGACCCATACGTACTGATAGGCTGATAAGATAAGTCATCCATACTTCCTGGAAGGACCAAGGACTGTCCAGACTGGTCCGTCAGGCCATGAAAAATCGACCGATACGTACTTATAGGCTGATAATATCAGCCTTAACCGTACTGAATGGAAGGATTTAACTAACGGACCATGGACTGTCTGGACTGGTCCCATCAGTACATGAAAAATGACCCATACATACTGATAGGCTGATACGATTACCCATCCATACTGCCTGGAAGAACCAAGGAATTTCAAGACTGGTCCATCAGGCCATGAAAAATCGACCAACACAGACTGATAGGCTGATATGATCAGCCTTATCCGTACTGAATGGAAGGATTTACCTCAACGGACCATGGACTGTCCAGACTGGTCCCATCAGTACATGAAAAATAATTCATACGTACTGATAGGCTGATACGATCAGCCATCCGTACTGCCTGGAAGGAGCAAAGACTGACCAGTCTGGTCAATTAGGCAATGAAAAATTGACCCACACATACCGATAGGCTGATATGATCAGCCTTATCCGTAGTGAATGAAAGGATTTAACTCAACGGACCAAGGACTGTCCAGACTGGTACCATCAGTAAATGATAAATGACCCGTATGTAGTGATAAGCTTATACGATCAGCAATCCATACTTCTTGGAAGGACAAAGGACTGTCCAGACTGGTGCATCAGGCCATGAAAATCGATCCACATGTACTGATAGGCTTATATGATCAGCTTAACAATATTGAATGGAAGGATTTAACTCAACGGACTATGGACTGTCCAGACTGAACCCATCAGTACATGAAAAATGACCCATACAAACTAATAGGCTGATACGATCAGCCATCCGTACTGCCTGGATCGACCAAGGACTGTCCAGACTGGTCAATCAGGCCATGAAAAATTGACCCATTGGTACTGATAAGCTGATATGATCATCCTTAACCGTACTGAATGGAAGGATTTAACTCAACGGATCATGCACTTTCCGGACTGGTCCCAACAGTACATAAAAATGACCCATACGTACTGATAGGCTGATACGATCAGCCATCCGAACTGCCTGGAAGGACCATGGCTGTCCAGACTGATCCATAAGGCCATGAAAAATTGACCCATACGTAGTGATAGGCTGATATGATCAGCCTGTTCCATACTGAATGGAAGGATTTAGCTCAACGGACCATAGACTGTCCGGAGTGGTCCGATCAGTACATGAAAAATGACCCATACATACTGATAGGCTAATACGATCAGCCATCCATACTGCCTGGAAAAACCAAGGACTTTCCAGACTGGTCCATCAGGCCATGAAAAATCGACCCACACGTACTGATATATTGATATGATCAGACTTATCCGTACTGAATGGAAGGATTTAACTCAACGGACCAAGGACTGTCCAGACTGGTCCCATCAGTAGATGAAAAATGACCGATACGTACTGATAGGCTGATATGATCAGCCTTCCGTACTTCGTGGAAGGCCCAATGACTGTCCATACTGGTCTATGAGGCAATGAAAAATTGACCCACACGTACCGATAGGCTGATATAATCAGCCTTATCCGTACTGAATGAAAGGATTTAACTCAGTGGACCATGGACTATCCAGACTGGTAGCATCAATACATGAAAAATGACCCATACGTACTGATAGGCTGATAAGATAAGTCATCCATACTTCCTGGAAGGACCAAGGACTGTCCAGACTGGTCCGTCAGGCCATGAAAACTCGACCGATACGTACTTATAGGCTGATAATATCAGCCTTAACCGTACTGAATGGAAGGATTTAACTAACGGACCATGGACTGTCTGGACTGGTCCCATCAGTACATGAAAAATGACCCATACATACTGATAGGCTGATACGATTACCCATCCATACTGCCTGGAAGAACCAAGGACTTTCAAGACTGGTCCATCAGGCCATGAAAAATCGACCAACACAGACTGATAGGCTGATATGATCAGCCTTATCCGTACTGAATGGAAGGATTTACCTCAACGGACCATGGACTGTCCAGACTGGTGCCATCAGTACATGAAAAATAATTCATACGTACTGATAGGCTGATACGATCAGCCATCCGTACTGCCTGGAAGGAGCAAAGACTGTCCAGTCTGGTCAATTAGGCAATGAAAAATTGACCCACACATACCGATAGGCTGATATGATCAGCCTTATCCGTAGTGAATGAAAGGATTTAACTCAACGGACCAAGGACTGTCCACACTGGTCCCATCAATAAATGATAAATGACCCGTATGTAGTGATAAGCTTATACGATCAGCAATCCGTACTTCTTGGAAGGACCAAGGACGGTCCAGACTGGTGCATCAGGCCATAAAAATCAATCCACATGTACTGATAGGCTTATATGATCAGCCTTAACAATATTGAATGGAAGGATTTAACTCAACGGACTATGGACTGTCCAGACTGGACCCATCAGTACATGAAAAATGACCCATACAAACTAATAGGCTGATACGATCAGCCATCCGTACTGCCTGGATCGACCAAAGACTATCCAGACTGGTCCATCAGGCCATGAAAAATTGACCCATAGGTACTGATAAGCTGATATAATCATCCTTAACCGTACTGAATGGAAGGATTTAACTCAACGGATCATGGACTTTCCGGACTGGTCCCAACAGTACATAAAAAATGACCCATACGTACTGATAGGCTGATACGATCAGCCATCCGAACTGCGTGGAAGGACCATGGACTGTCCAGACTGATCCATAAGGCCATGAAAAATTGACCCTTACGTAGTGATAGGCTGATATGATCAGCCTTTTCCATACTGAATGGAAGGATTTAGCTCAACGGACCATAGACTGTCCGGAGTGGTCCGATCAGTACATGAAAAATGACCCATACGTACTGATAGGCTAATACGATCAGCCATCCATACTGCCTGGAAAAACCAAGGTATGTCCAGACTGGTCCATCAGGCCATGAAAAATTGACCCACACGTACTGATATATTGATATGATCAGACTTATCCGTACTGAATGGAAGGATTTAACTCAACGGACAAAGGACTGTCCAGACTGGTCCCATCAGTAGATGAAAAATGGCCGATACGTATTGATAGGCTGATATGATCAGCCTTCCGTACTTCGTGGAAGGCCCAATGACTGTCCAGACTGGTCTATGAGGCAATGAAAAATTGACCCACACGTACCGATAGGCTGATATGATCAGCCTTATCCATACTGAATGAAAGGATTTAACTCAGTGGACCATGGACTGTCCAGACTGGTCACATCAATACATGAAAAATGACCCATACGTACTGATAGGCTGATATGATAAGTGATCCATACTGCCTGGAAGGACCAAGGACTGTCCAGACTGGTCCGTCAGGCCATGAAAAATCGACCGATACGTACTTATAGGCTGATAATATCAGCCTTAACCGTACTGAATGGAAGGATTTAACTAACGGACCATGGACTGTCTGGACTGGTCCCATCAGTACATGAAAAATTACCCATACATACTGATAGGCTGATACGATTACCCATCCATACTGCCTGGAAGAACCAAGGACTTTCAAGACTGGTCCATCAGGCCATGAAAAATTGACCAACACAGACTGATAGGCTGATATGATCAGCCTTATCCGTACTGAATGGAAGGATTGACCTCAATGGACCATGGACTGTCCAGACTGGTCCCATCAGTACATGAAAAATAATTCATACGTACTGATAGGCTGATACGATCAGCCATCCGTACTGCCTGGAAGGAGCAAAGACTTTCCAGTCTGGTCAATTAGGCAATGAAAATTGACCCACACATACCGATAGGCTGATATGATCAGCCTTATTCGTAGTGAATGAAAGGATTTAACTCAACGGACCAAGGACTGTCCAGACTGGTCCCATCAGTAAATGATAAATGACCCGTATGTAGTGATAAGCTTATACGATCAGCAATCCGTACTTCTTGGAAGGACCAAGGACTGTCCAGACTGGTGCATCAGGCCATGAAAATCGATCCACATGTACTGATAGGCTTATATGATCAGCCTTAACAATATTGAATGGAAGGATTTAACTCAACGGACTGTCCAGACTGGACCCATCAGTACATGAAAAATGACCCATACAAACTAATAGGCTGATACGATCAGCCATTCGTACTGCCTGGATCGACCAAGGACTGTTCGGACTGGTCAATCAGGCCATGAAAAATTGACCCATAGGTACTGATAAGCTGATATGATCATCCTTAACCGTACTGAATGGAAGGATTTAACTCAACGGATCATGGACTTTCCGGACTGGTCCCAACAGTACATAAAAATTGACCCATACGTACTAATAGGCTGATACGATCAGCCATCCGAACTGCCTGGAAGGACCATGGCTGTCCAGACTGATCCATAGGGCCATGAAAAATTGACCCATGCGTAGTGATAGGCTGATATGATTAGCCTTTTCCATACTGAATGGAAGGATTTAGCTTAACGGACCATAGACTATCCGGAGTGGTCCGATCAGTACATGAAAAATGACCCATACGTACTGATAGGCTAATACGATCAGCCATCTATACTGCCTGGAAAAACCAAGGACTGTCCAGACTGGTCCATCAGGCCATGAAAAATCGACCCACACGTACTGATATATTGATATGATCAGACTTATCCGTACTGAATGGAAGGATTTAACTCAACGGACCAAGGACTGTCCAGACTGGTCCCATCAGCACATGAAAAATGACCCATACGTAGTGATAAGCTTATATGACCAGCAATCCGTACTTCTTGGAAGGACCAAGGACTGTCCAAACTGGTGCATCAGGCCATTAAAAATCGATCCACATGTACTGATAGGCTTATATGATCAGCCTTAACAATATTGAATGGAAGGATTTAACTCAACGGACTGTCCAGACTGGACCCATCAGTACATGAAAAATGACCCATACAAACTAATAGGCTGATACGATCAGCCATTCGTACTGCCTGGATCGACCAAGGACTGTCCGGACTGGTCCATCAGGCCATGAAAAATTGACCCATAGGTACTGATAAGCTGATATGATCATCCTTAACCGTACTGAATGGAAGGATTTAACTCAACGGATCATGGACTTTCCGGACTGGTCCCAACAGTACATAAAAATTGACCCATACGTACTAATAGGCTGATACGATCAGCCATCCGAACTGCCTGGAAGGACCATGGCTGTCCAGACTGATCCATAGGGCCATGAAAAATTGACCCATGCGTAGTGATAGGCTGATATGATTAGCCTTTTCCATACTGAATGGAAGGATTTAGCTTAACGGACCATAGACTATCCGGAGTGGTCCGATCAGTACATGAAAAATGACCCATACGTACTGATAGGCTAATACGATCAGCCATCTATACTGCCTGGAAAAACCAAGGACTGTCCAGACTGGTCCATCAGGCCATGAAAAATCGACCCACACGTACTGATATATTGATATGATCAGACTTATCCGTACTGAATGGAAGGATTTAACTCAACGGACCAAGGACTGTCCAGACTGGTCCCATCAATAGATGAAAAATGACCAATACGTACTGATAGGCTGATATGATCAGCCTTCTGTACTTCGTGGAAGGCCCAATGACTGTCCAGACTGGTCTATGAGGCAATGAAAAATTGACCCACACGTACCGATAGGCTGATATGATCAGCCTTATCCGTACTGAATGAAAGGATTTAACTCAGTGGACCATGGATTATCCAGACTGGTAGCATCAATACATGAAAAATGACCCATACGTACTGATAGGCTGATAAGATAAGTCATCCATACTGCCTGGAAGGACAAAGGACTGTCCAGACTGGTCCGTCAGGCCATGAAAAATCGACCGATACGTACTTATAGGCTGATAATATCAACCTTAACCGTACTGAATGGAAGGATTTAACTAACGGACCATGGACTGTCTGGACTGGTCCCATCAGTACATGAAAAATGACCCATACATACTGATAGGCTGATACGATTACCCATCCATACTGCCTGGAAGAACAAAGGACTTTCAAGACTGGTCCATCAGGCCATGAAAAATCGACCAACACAGACTGATAGGCTGATATGATCAGCCTTATCCGTACTGAATGGAAGGATTTACCTCAACGGACCATGGACTGTCCAGACTGGTCCCATCAGTACATGAAAAATAATTCATACGTACTGATAGGCTGATACGATC
>MU106492.1:21227-34140 GCA_012274485.2 Sinapis alba
GAGTTAAATCCTTCCATTCCGTACGGTTAAGGCTGATCATATCAGCCTATCAATACGTTTGGGTTGACTTTTCATGGCCTTATGGACCAGTCTGGACAGTCCTTGGTCCATCCAGGCAGTACAGATGGCTGATCGTATCATCCCATCAGTATGTATGGGTCATTTTTCATGTACTGATAGGACCAGTCTGGACAGGTAAATGGTCTGTTGTGTTAAATACTCCCATCCAGTACGGTTAAGGTTGATCATACAGCCTATCAATACGTTTGGGTTGACTTTTCATGGCCTGATGGACCAGTCTGGACAGTACTTGGTCCATCCAAGCAGTACGAATGGCTGATCGTATCAGCCTATCAGTATGTATGGGTCATTTTTGATGTTTTAATGGGACCAGTCTTGACAGTCCATGGTCCATTGAGTTATATCCTTCCATTCAGTACGGTTAAGGCTGATCATATCAGCCTATCAGTACGTATGGGTCAATTTTTCATGGCCTGATGGACCAGTCTGAACAGTCATTGGTCCATCCAGGCAGTACGGATGGCAGATCGTATCCTCCTATCAGTATGTATGGGTCATTTTTCATGTTCTGATGGGACCAGTTTGGACAGTAAATGGTTTGTTGTGTAAAATACTCCCAATAAGTACGGTTAAGGTTGATCATATATGCCTATCAATACGTTTAAAGCTGATTGTATCAGACTATCAGTATGTATGGGTCGAATTTTCATGGCATGATGGACCAGTCTAGACAGTCCTTGGTCCTTCCAAGCAGTACGGATGGTAATCGTATCATCATATCAGTATGTATGGGTCGATTTTTCATGGCCTGATGGGCCAGTCTTGATAGTCCTTGGCAATCCAGGAAGTACGGATTGCTGACCGTATCAGTCATCACTACGTAAAGGTTATATTTCATGTACTGATGGGACAAGTCTGGACAGTCCATGGTCCGTTGAGTTAAATCCTTCCATTCAGTATTGTTAAGGCTGATCATATCAGCCAATCAGTACGTATGGGTCGATTTTCATGGCCTGATGGACCAGTCTGGACAGTCCTTGGTCCATCCAGGCAGTACATATTGCTGATCGTATCAGTCATCAGTACGTATGGGTTATTTTCATATACTGATGGGACCAGTGTGGACAGTCCATGGGCCGTGGAGTTAAATCCTTCCATTCAGTACGGATAACGCTGATTATATCAGCCTACCAGTACTTGTGGGTCGAATTTTCATGGCCTGATGGACTACTCTCGACAGTCCTTGGTCCTTCCAGGCAATACGTATGGCTGATCGTATCAGCCTATCAGTACATATTGGTCATTTTTCATGTACTAACTGGACCAGTCCAAACAGTCCATGGTCCGTTGAGTAAAATCCTTCCATTCATTTTGGATAAGGCTGATCATTTCAGCCTTCATGTACTGATGGGACCAGTCCGGGCAGTTCATTGTCCGTGTAATTAAATCCTTCAATTCAGTATGGATAAGGATGATCATATCAGCCTATCAATACGTATGGGGTCAATTTGTCATGGCCTGATGGACTAGTCTAGACAGTCCTTGGTCCATCCAGGCAGTACGGATGGATGATCATATCAACCTATCAGTATGTATGAGTCTTTTTTTATGTACTGATGGACCAGTTTGGACAGTCCATGGTCTGTTGAGTTAAATCCTTCCATTCAGAACAGATAAGGCTGATCATATCAGCCAATCATAACGTATGGGCAGATTTTTCATGGCCTGATGGACCAGTGTTTACAGTCCTTGGTCCTTCCATGCAGAACGGATGGCTGATCGTAGTAGCCTATCAGTACGTATGGGTCATTTTCATGTACTGATGGGAGCAGTCTGGAGAGTCCATGATCCGTTGAGTTAAATCCTAACATTCAGTACGAATAAGTCTGATCATATCAGCCTATCAGTACGTATGGGTTGATTTTCATGGCCTGGTGGACCAGTTTAGACAGTCCTTGGTCCTTCCACGTAGTACGGATGGCTGATCGTATCAGCCTATCAGTTCGTATGGGTCACCTTTCATGTACTGATGGGAGCAGTCTGGACAGTCCATGGTCCGTTAAGTTAAATCCTTCAATTCAGTAAGAATAAGGCTAATCATATCAGCCTATTAGTATGTATGGGTCACTTTTTCATGGCCTGATGGACCAGTCTGGACATTCCTTGGTCCTTCAAGGAAGTACGGATGGCTGATCGTATCAGCTTATCAGTACGTGTTTGTCTTTTTTCATGTACTGATGGGAACAATCTGGACAGTCCATTATCCATTGAGTTATATCCTTCCATTCAGTACGGATAAGGCTGATCATATCAGCCTATCAGTACGTATGGGTCGATTTTTCATGGCCTGATGGACCAGTCTGGACAGTTCATGGTCCATTGAGTTAAATCTTTCCAATCATTATAGTCTATCAGTTCGTTTGGGTAGATTTTAAATTGCCTGATGGACCAGTCTAGACACCCCTTGGTCCTTCCGGACAGTACGGATGGCTGATCGTATCAGACTATCAGTATGTATGGGTCATTTTTCATGTACTTATGGGACCAGTCTGTATAGTCCATGGTTCGTTGAGTTAAGTCCTTCCATTCAGTATGGATAAGGCTTATCATATCAGCCTATCAGTACGTATGGGTCGATTTTTCATGGCCTGATGGACCAGTCTGGACAGTCTTTCGTCCATACCGGCAGTACGGATGGCTGATCGTATCAGCCAATCAGTATGTATTGGGCATTTTTCATGTACTGATGGGACTAGTCTGGACTGTCCATGGTCCGTTGAATTAAATCTTTTCATTCAGTACGGATAAGGCTGATCATATCAGCCTATCAGTACCTATGGGCCAATTTTTCATGGCCTGATGAACCAGTCTGAACTGTCCTTGGCCCTTCAAGGCAATACGGATTAATAATCGTATTAGCCTATCAGTTTGTATAGGTCATTTTTCATGTACTAATGGGACCAGTCCAGACTGTCCATGGTCCGTTGAGTTAAATCCTTTCCATTCAGTACGGATAAGGTGTAACATATCAGCCTATCAGTACGTATAGGTCATTTTTCATGTACTGATGGCACCAGTCCGGACAGTTCATAGTCCGTTGAATCAAATTCTTGAATTCAGTCCGGATAAGGCTGATCATATCAGCCTATCAGTACGTATGGACAGATTTTCCATGGCTTGATGGACCAGTTTAAACAGTCCTTGGTCCTTCCATGCAGAACGGATGGCTGATCGTATCAGCCTATCAGTATGTATGGGTCATTTTTGATGTACTGATGGGACCAAACCGGACATTCCATGGTCCGTTGAGATAAACCCTTCCATTCAGTACGAATAAGGCTGATCATATCAGCCTATCAATACGTATGGGTCGACTTTTCATGGCCTGATGGACCAGTATGGACATTCCCTGGTCCTTCAGAGAAGTTCGGAGGGCTGATCGTATCAGCCTATCAATACGTATGGGTCATTTTTCATGTATTGATGGGACCAGTCCGGACAGTCCATGGTCCGTTGAGTTAAATCCTTTCATTCAGTATGGATAATACTTATCATTTAAGCCTATCAATACGGATGATTCGATTTTTCATGGCCTAATGGACCTTTCCGGACAGTCCTTGGTCCTTCCAGGCAGTACGGATGGCTGATCGTATCAGCCTATCAGTATGTATGTGTCATTTTTCATGTACTGATGGGACCAGTCCGGACAGTCCATGGTCCGTTGAGTTAATCCTTTCATTCAGTACGGTTAGGGCTGATTATATCAGCCTATCAATACATATTGGTCAATTTTTCATGGCCTGATGGACCTGGCTGGACAGTCCTTGGTCCATCCAGGCAGTACGGATGGCTGATTGTTTCAGCCTTTCAAAATGTATGTGTCATTTTTCATGTACCGAAGGGACCAGTCTGGAAAGTCCATGGTCCGTTGAGTTAACTCCTTCCATTCAGTACATATAAGGCTTATCAAATCAGCCAATCTGTATGTATGGGTCGATTTTTCATGTCCTGATGGACCAGTCTGGACAGTCTTTTGTCCATCCAGGCAGTACGGATGGCTGATCGTATCAGCCTATCAAAATGTATGGGTCATTTTTCATGTACTGATGGGACCAGTCTGGACAGTCCATGGTCCTGTTGAGTTATATCCTTCCATTCAGTACGGATAAGGCTGATCTTCTCAGCCTATCAGTATGTATGGGTCAATTTTTCATTACCTGATGGACCAGTCTTGACAGTCATTTGTCCTTCCGGTCAGTATGGATTGGTGATCGTATCAGCCTATCAGTACGTATAAACCATTTTTCATGTACTGATGGGACCAGTCCGGGCAGTTCATGGTCCGTGTAATTAAATCCTTCAACTCAGTATGGATAAGGATGATCATATCAACCTATCAATACGTATGGGTTAATTTTTCATGGCCTGAAGGACTAGTCTGGACAGTCCTTGGTCCATCCAGGCAGTACGGATGGATGATCATATCAACCTATCAGTACGTATGAGTCATTTTTCATGTACTGATGGAGCAGTTTGGAAAGTCCATGGTCCGTTGAGTTAAATCCTTCCATTAATAACAGATAAGGCTGATCGTATCAGCCAATCATAACGTATGGGCAGATTTTTCATGGCCTGATGGACCAGTGTTTACAGTCCTTGGTGCTTCCATGCAGAACGGATTGCTGATCGTAGTAGCCTATCAATACGTATGGGTCATTTTCATGTCCGTTGAATCAAATTCTTTAATTCAGTCCGGATAAGGCTGATCATATCAGCCTATCAGTACGTATGGGTAGATTTTTCATGGCTTGATGGACCAGTTTAGACAGTCCTTGGTCCTTCCATGCAGTACGGATGGCTGATCGTATCAGCCTTCTCAGTACGTATGGGTCATTTTTGATGTACTGATGGCACCAATCCAGACATTCCATGGTCCGTTGAGTTAAATCCTTCCATTCAGTACGGTTAAGGCTGATTATATCAGCCTATCAGTACGTATGGGCAGATTTTTCATGGCTTGATGGACCAGTTTAGACAGTCCTTGGTCCTTCCATGCAGTAAGGATGGCTGATCGTATTAGTCTATCAATATGTATGGGTCATTTTGGATGTACTGATGGGACCAGTCCGGACATTCCATGGTTCGTTGAGTTGAATCCTTCCATTCAGTACGGAAAAGGCGTATCATATCAGCCTTTAATTACGTATGGGTCGATTTTTCATGGCTTGATAAATCAGTTTAGACAGTCCTTGGTCCTTCCATGCAGTACAGATGGCTAAACGTATCAGCCTATCAGTATGTATGGGTCATTTTTCATGTACTGATGGGAGCAGTCTGGACAGTCCATGGTCCGTTGAGATAAACCATTCCATTCAGTACAAATAAGGCTGATCATATCAGCATATCAGTACGTATGGGTCGCTTTTTGATGGCCTGATGGTCCAGTCTGGACATTCCTTGGTCCTTCAGAGAAGTACAGAGGGCTGATCGTATCAGCCTATCAATATGTATGGGTCATTTTTCATGTATTGATGGGACCAGTCCGGACAGTCCATGGTCCGTTGAGTTAAATCCTTCAATTCAGTACGGTTAAGGCTGATTATATCAGCCTATCAATACATATTGGTCAATTTTTCATGGCCTGATGGACCTGTCTGGACAGTCCTTGGTCCATCCAGGCAGTACGGATGGCTGATTGTTTCAGCCTTTCAAAATGTATGGGTCATTTTTCATGTACCGATGGGACCAGTCTGGAAATTCCATGGTCCGTTGAGTTAACTCCTTCCATTCAGTACAGATAAGGCTTATCAAATCAGCCAATCTGTATGTATGGGTCAATTTTTCATGTCCTGATGGACCAGTCTGGAAAGTCCTTTGTCCATGCAGGCAGTACGGATGGCTGATCGTATCAGCCAATCAAAATGTATGGGTCATTTTTCATGTACTGATGGGACCAGTCTGGACAGTCCATGGTCCTGTTGAGTTATATCCTTCCATTCAGTACGGATAAGGCTGGTCTTCTCAGCCTATCAGTGTGTATGGGTCAATTTTTCATTATCTGATGGACCAGTCTTGACAGTCATTTGTCCTTCCGGTCAGTATGGATTGGTGATCGTATCAGCCTATCAGTACGTATAAACCATTTTTCATGTACTGATGGGACCAGTCCGGGCAGTTCATGGTCCATGTAATTAAATCCTTCAATTCAGTATGGATAAGGATGATCATATCAACCTATCAATACGTATGGGTTAATTTTTCATGGCCTGAAGGACTAGTCTGGACAGTCCTTGGTCCATCCAGGCAGTACAGATGGATGATCATATCAACCTATCAGTACGTATGAGTCATTTTTCATGTACTGATGGAGCAGTTTGGAAAGTCCATGGTCCGTTGAGTTAAATCCTTCCATTCAGAACAGATAAGGCTGATCGTATCAGCCAATCATAACGTATGGGCAGATTTTTCATGGCCTGATGGACCAGTGTTTACAGTCCTTGGTCCTTCCATGCAGAACGGATTGCTGATCGTAGTACGGATAAGGCTGATCTTCTCAGCCTATCAGTATGTATGGGTCAATTTTTCATTACCTGATGGACCAGTCTTGACAGTCATTTGTCATTCCGGTCAGTATGGATTGGTGATCGTATCAGCCTATCAGTACGTATAAACCATTTTTCATGTACTGATGGGACCAGTCCGGGCAGTTCATGGTCCGTGTAATTAAATCCTTCAATTCAGTATGGATAAGGATTATCATATCAACCTATCAATACGTATGGGTTAATTTTTCATGGCCTGAAGGACTAGTCTGGACAGTCCTTGGTCCATCCAGGCAGTACGTACCTATCAGTACGTATGAGTCAATTTTCATGTACTGATGGGGCATGTTTGGAAAGTCCATGGCCCGTTGAGTTAAATCCTTCCATTCAGAACAGATAAGACTGATCGTATCAGCCAATCATAACGTATGGGCAGATTTTTCATGGCCTGATGGACCAGTGTTTACAGTCCTTGGTCCTTCCATGCAGAACGGATTGCTGATCGTAGTAGCCTATCAATACGTATGGGTCATTTTCATGTCCGTTGAATCAAATTCTTCAATTCAGTCCGGATAAGGCTGATCATATCAGCCTATCAGTGCGTATGGGTAGATTTTTCATGGCTTGATGGACAAGTTTAGACAGTCCTTGGTCCTTCCATGCAGTACGGATGGCTGATCGTATCAGCCTTCTCAGTACGTATGGGTCATTTTTGATGTACTGATGGCACCAATCCAGACGTTCCATGGTCCGTTGAGTTAAATCCTTCCATTCAGTACGGTTAAGGCTGATTATATCAGCCTATCAGTACGTATGGGCATATTTTTCTTGGCTTGATGGACCAGTTTAGACAGTCCTTGGTCCTTCCATGCAGTAAGGATGGCTGATCGTATTAGTCTATCAATATGTATGGGTCATTTTGGATGTACTGATGGGACCAGTCCGGACATTCCATGGTTCGTTGAGTTAAATTCTTCCATTCAGTACGGAAAAGGCGTATCATATCAGCCTTTAATTACGTATGGGTCGATTTTTCATGGCTTGATAAATCAGTTTAGACAGTCCTTGGTCCTTCCATGCAGTACAGATGGCTGAACGTATCAGCCTATCAGTATGTATGGGTCATTTTTCATGTACTGATGGGAGCAGTCTGGACAGTCCATGGTCCGTTGAGATAAACCATTCCATTCAGTACAAATAAGGCTGATCATATCAGCTTATCAGTACGTATGGGTCGATTTTTGATGGCCTGATGGACCAGTCTGGACATTCCTTGGTCCTTCAGAGAAGTACAGAGGGCTGATCGTATCAGCCTATCAATATGTATGGGTCATTTTTCATGTATTGATGGGACCAGTCCGGACAGTCCATGGTCCGTTCAGTTAAATCCGTTCATTCAGTATTGATAATGCTTATCATATAAGCCTATCAGTACGTATGATTCGATTTTTCATGGCCTAATGGACCTTTTTGGACAGTACTTGGTCCTTCCAGGCAGTACATCCTTCCATTCAGAACAGATAAGGCTAATCATATCAGCCAATCATAACCTATGGGCAGATATTTTATGGCCTGATGGACCAGTGTTGACAGTCCTTGGTCCTTCCATGCAGAAAGGATGGCTGATCATATCAGCCTATCAGTACGTATGGGTCATTTTTCATGTACTAATGGGAGCAGTCTGGACAGTCCATGGTCCGTTGAGTTAAATCCTTCCATTCCGTACGAATAAGTCTGATCATATCAGCCTATCAGTACGTATGGGTCGATTTTTCACGGCCTGGTGGACCAGTTTAGACAGTCCTTGGTCCTTCCATGCAGAACCCGATGGCTGATCGTATCAGCCTATCAGTATGTATGGGTCACTTTTGATGTACTGATGGGACCAGTCCGGACATTCCATGGTCCGTTGAGATAAACCCTTCCATTCAGTACGAATAAGGCTGATCATATCAGCCTATCAATAAGTATGGGTCGATTTTTCATGGCCTGATGGACCAGTATGGACATTCCCTGGTCCTTCAGAGAAGTTCGGAGGGCTGATCGTATCAGCCTATCAATATGTATGGGTCATTTTTCATGTATTGATGGGACCAGTCCGGACAGTCCATGGTCCGTTGAGTTAAATCCTTTCATTCAGTATGGATAATACTTGTCATTTAAGCCTATCAATACGGATGATTCGATTTTTCATGGCCTAATGGACCTTTCTGGACAGTCCTTGGTCCTTCCAGGCAGTACGGATGGCTGATCGTATCAGCCTATCAGTATGTATGTGTCATTTTTCATGTACTGATGGGGCCAGTCCGGACAGTCCATGGTCCGTTGAGTTAAATCCTTCCATTATGTACGGTTAAGGCTTATTATATCAGCCTATCAATACATATTGGTCAATTTTTCATGGCCTGATGGACCTGTCTGGACAGTCCTTGGTCCATCCAGGCAGTACGGATGGCTGATTGTTTCAGCCTTTCAAAATGTATGGGTCATTTTTCATGTACCGAAGGGACCAGTCTGGAAAGTCCATCGTCCGTTGAGTTAACTCCTTCCATTCAGTACAGATAAGGCTTATCAAATCAGCCAATCTGTATGTATGGGTCGATTTTTCATGGCCTGATGGACCAGTTTAGACAGTCCTTGGTCCATCCAGGCAGTACGGATGGCTGATCGTATCAGCCTATCAGTATGTATGGGTAATTTTTCATGCACTGATGGGACCAGTCCAGACAGTCCATGGTCTGTTAAGTTAAATCCTTCCATTCAGTACGGTTAAGCCTGATCATATCAGCCTATCAGTACGTATGGGTCGTTTTTTCATGGCCTGATGGACCGGTCTGGACAGTCCTTGGTCCATCCAATCAGTACGGATGGCTGATCGTATTAGCCTTTTCGTACGTATGGGTCACTTTTTATGTACTGTTGGGACGAGTCTGGACAGTCCATGGTTTGTTGAGTTAAATCCTTCCTTTCCGTCCAGATAAGGCTGATCATATGAGCCTATCAGTACATGTGGGTCGATTTTTCATGGCCTGATGGACCAGTCTCGACAGTCCTTGGTCAATCCAGGAAGTACGGATGGCTGATCGTATTAGCCTATCAGTATGTATGGGTCATTTTTCATGTACTGATGGGACCAGTTTGGACAATCCATTGTCCATTGTGTTAAATCTTTCCATTCAGTACAGATAAGGCTGATCATATCAGCTTATCAGTAGGTGTGGGTCAATTTTTGATGGCCTGATGGACCAGTCTTGACAGTCCTTGGTCCATTGAGTTAAATCCTTCCATTCAGTACGGATGTGGCTGATCATATCAGCCTATCAGTACGTGTGGGTCAATTTTTCATGGCCTGATGGACCAGTCTGGACAGTCCTTGGTCCATCCAGGAAGTACGGATGGCTGATCATATCAGCCTATCAGTACGTATGGGTTATTTTTCATGTACTGATGGGACCAGTCTGGAAAGTCCATGGTCTATTGAGTTAAATCCTTCCATTCAGTATGGATCAGACTGATAATGTCAGCCTATAAGTACGTATGGGTAGATTTTCATGGCCTGATGGACTAGTCTGGACAGTACTTGGTCCATCCAGGCAGTACGGATGGCTGATCGTATAAGTCATCAGTACGGATAGGTCATTTTTTCATGTACAGGTGGGACCAGTCTGGAAAGTCTTTTGTCCATTCAGTTAAATTCTTCCATTCAGTACGGATAAGGCTGATCATATCATCCTATCAGTACGTATGGGTCAATTTTTCATGTACAAGTGGGACAAATCTGGACAGTCCTTGGTCCATTGAGTTAAATCCTTCCATTCAGTACGGATAAGGCTGATCATAGCAGCCTATCAGTACGTGTGGGGGCGATTTTTCATGGCCTGATGGACCAGTCTGGACAGTCCTTGGTCCTTCCAGGCTGTACGGAGGGTTGATCGTATCAGCCTATCAATACGTATGGGTCTTTTTTCATGTACTGATGGGACCATTCTGAACAGTCCATGGTCCATTCAGTTAAATACTTCCAGTCAGTACAGATAAGGCTGATCATATCAGCCTATCAGTACGTCTGGATCGATTTTTCATGGTTTGATGGACCAGTCAGTCCTATCTGGACAGTCCTTGGTCCTTCTAGGCAGTATGGATGGCTGATCGTATCAGCCTATCAGTAGGTATGGGTCATTTTTCATGTACTAATGGGACCAGCCAGGACAATCCATGGTCTGTTGAACTAAGTCCTTCCATTCAGTATGGATAAGACTGATCATATAAGCCAATCAGTACTTATGGGTCGATTTTTCATGGCCAGATGGACCAGTGTGGGCAGTCCTTGGTCCTTCAGGCATTATAGGTGGCTTATTAATCAGCCTATCAGTACGTATGGGCATTTTTCATGTACTGATGGGACCAGTCTGGACAGTCCATGGTCCGTTGAGTTAAGTCCTTCCGTTCAGTACGGATAAGGCTGTTCATGTCAGCCTATCAGTACGTATAGGTATAGATAGATTTTCATGGCCTGATGGACCAGCCTAGACAGTCCTTGGTCCATCCAGGCAGTACGGATAGCTGATCGTATCAGTCATCTGTACGGATGGGTAATTTTTTCTTGTACATGTGGGACCAGTCTAGACAGTCCTTGGTCCATTGAGTTAAATCCTTCTATTCAGTACGGATAAGGCTGATCATATCAGCCTATCCGTACGTGTGGGTCAATATTTCAGGTACAAGTTGGACCAGTCTAGACAGTCCTTGGTCCATTGAGTTAAAGCCTTCCGTTTAGTACGGATAAGGCTGATCATATTAGCCTATCAATACATATGGATCAGTTTTTCATGTACAGGTGGGACCAGTCTGGACAGTCTTTGGTCCATTGAGTTAAATCCTTCCATTCAGTATGAATAAGGCTGATCATAGCAGCCTATCAGTACATGTGGGGGCAATTTTTCATGGCCCGATGGACCAGTCTGGACAGTACTTGGTCCATCCATGCAGTATGGATGGCTGATCGTATCAGTCATCAGTACGGATGTGTCATTTTTTATGTACAGGTGGGACCAGTCTGGACAGTCCTTGGTCCATTGAGTTAAATCCTTCCATTCAGTATGGATAAGCGTGATCATATCAGCCTATTAGTATGTATTGATCAATTTTTCATGTACAGGTGGGACCAGTCTGGACAGTCCCTTGTCCATTGAGTTAAATCCTTCCATTCAGTAAGGATAAGGCTGATGATATCAGCCTATCAGTACGTCTGGGTCTATTTTTCATGACCTGATGGACCAGTCTGGACAGTCCTTGGTCTTTCCAGGCAGTACGGATGGCTGATCGTATCAGCCTATCAGTATGTATGGGTCATTTTTCATGTTTTGATGCGACCAGTCTGAACAGTCCATGGTCCGTTGAGATAAATACTTCCATTCAGTACGGATAAGGCTGATCATATCAGCCTATCAGTACGTATGGGTCGATTTTATGGTCTGATGGACCAGTCGGGACAGTCCTTGGTCCTTCCAGACAGTATGGATGTCTGATCGTATCAGCCTATCAGTACGTATGGGTCATTTTTCATGTACTAATGGGACCAGTCTGGACAATCCACGGTATATTGAATTAAATCCTTCAATTCAGTATGGATAAGGCTGATAATATAAGCCAATCCATACTTATGGGTCAATTTTTCATGGCCTGATGGACCAGTCTGGACAGTCCTTGGTCCATCCAGGCAGTATGGATGGCTAATCGTATCAGTCATCAGTACGTATGGGTCCTTTTTTCAAGTACAGGTGGGACCAGTCTGGACAGTCCTTGGTCCATTGAGTTAAATCCTTCCATTCAGTATGGGTAAGGCTGATCATATCAGCCTATTAGTACATGTGGGTCAATTTTTCATGTAGAGGTGAGACCAATCTGGACAGTTCTTGGTCCATTGAGTTAAACCTTCCATTCAGTACGGATAAGGCTGATTATATCAGCCTATCACTACGTGTGTGTTAATTTTTCATGGCCTGATGGACCCATCTGGAAAGTCCTTGGTCCATCCATGAAGTACGGATGGCTGATCGTATCATCCTATCAGTACGTATGGGTCATTTTTCATGTACTGATGGGACCAGTCTGGACAGTCCATGGTCCGTTGAGTTAAATCCTTCCATGGTGTATGGATAAGGCTGATCAAATCAGCCTATCAGTACGTGTAGGTCGATTTTTCATGGCCTGATGGACCAGTCTGGACAGTCATTGGTCCATCCAAGAAGTACGGATGGCTAATCGTATAAGCCTATCAGTACGTGTGTGTCATTTTTCATGTACTGATGGGACCAGTCTGGACAGTCCATGGTCCGTTGAGTTAAATC
>MU106492.1:54411-71065 GCA_012274485.2 Sinapis alba
CTGGACAGTCCAGGGTCCGTTGAGTTAAATCCTTCCATTCAGTACGGATAAGGCTGATCATGTCAGCCTATCAGTACGTATGGGTAGATTTTCATGGCCTGATGGACCAGTCTTGACAGTACTTGGTCCATCCAGGCAGTACGGATGGTTGATCGTATCAGTCATCAGTACAGATGGGTCATTTTTTCATGTACAGGTCGGACCAGTCTGGATAGTCTTTGGTCCATTGAGTTAAATTCTTCCATTCAGTACGGATAAGGCTGATCATATCATCCTATCAGTATGTTTGGTCATTTTTCATGGCCTGATGGACCAGTCTGGACAGTCCTTGGTCCTTCCAGGCAGTACGAAGGGCTGATTGTATCGGCCTATCTGTACGTATGGGTCATTTTTCATTTACTGATGGGACCATTCTGAAAAGTCCATGGTCCATTGAGTTAAATACTTCCATTCAGGACGGATAAGGCTGATCATATAAGCCAATCAGTTCTTATTGGTTGATTTTTCATTGCCTGATGGACCAGTGTGGGCAGTCCTTGGTCCTTCAGGCAGTACAGGTGGCTGATTAATCAGCCTATCAGTACGTATGGTCATTTTTCATGAACTGATGGGACCAGTCTGAACAGTCCATGGTCCGTTGAGTTAAATCCTTCCATTCAGTACGGATAAGGCTGATCATGACCGCATATCAGTACATATAGGTGGAATTTCATGGCCTGATGGACCAGTCTTGACAGTCCTCGGTCCATCCAGGCAGTAGGGATGGCTGATTGATCAGTCATCAGTACGGATGGGTCATTTTTTCAGGTACAGGTGGGACCAGTCTGGACAGTCCTTGGTCCATTGACTTAACTCCTTCCGTTCAGTACGGATAAGCCAATCAGTACTTATGGGTCGATTTTTCATGGCCTGATAGACCAGTGTGGGCAGTCCTTGGTCCTTCAGGCAGTACAGATGGCTGATCGATCAGCATATAAGTACATATGGTCATTTTTCATGTACTGATGGGACAAGTCTGGACAGTCCAGGATCCGTTGAGTTAAATCCTTCCATTCAGTATGGATAAGGCTGATCATGTCAGCCTATCAATACATATAGATAAATTTTCATGGCCTGATGGACCAGTCTGGACAGTCCTTGGTCCATCCAGGCTGTACGGATGGGTCATTTATTCATGTACATGTTGGACCAGTCTAGACAGTCCTGTGTCCATTGAGTTAAATCCTTCCATTCAGTACGGATAAGGCTGATCATATCAGTCTATCAGTACGTGTGGGTCAATATTTCAGGTACAGGTGGGACCAGTCTGGACAGTCCTTGGTCCATTGACTTAAATCCTTCCGTTCAGTACAGATGAGGCTGATCATATCAGCCTATCAGTACGTATGGGTCAATTTTTCATGTATAGGTGGGACCAGTTCGAACAATCCATGGTCCGTTGAATTAAATCCTTCCATTCAGTATGGATAAGACTGATCGTATAAGCCAATCAGTACTTATGGGTCGATTTTTCATGGCCTGATGGACCAGTGTGGGCAGTCCTTGGTCCTTCAGGCAGTACAGATGGATGATTGATCAGCCTATAAGTATGTTTGGTCATTTTTTATGTACTGATGGGACAAGTCTGGACAGTCCAGGGTCCGTTGAGTTAAATAATTCCATTCAGTACGGATAAGGCTGTTCATGTCAGCCTATCAGTACGTATGGGTAGATTTTCATGGCCTGATGGACCAGTCTTGACAGTACTTGGTCCATCCAGGCAGTACAGATGGTTGATCGTATCAGTCATCAATACAGATGGGTCATTTTTTCATGTACAGGTCGGACCAGTCTGGATAGTCTTTGGTCCATTGAGTTAAATTCTTCCATTCAGTACGGATAAGGCTGATCATATCATCCTATCAGTATGTATGGGTAAATTTTTCATGTATAGGTGGGGCCAGTCTGGACAGTCCTTGGTCCATTGAGTTAAAACCTTCCATTCAGTACGGANTACAGATGGGTCATTTTTTCATGTACAGGTCGGACCAGTCTGGATAGTCTTTGGTCCATTGAGTTAAATTCTTCCATTCAGTACGGATAAGGCTGATCATATCATCCTATCAGTATGTATGGGTAAATTTTTCATGTATAGGTGGGGCCAGTCTGGACAGTCCTTGGTCCATTGAGTTAAAACCTTCCATTCAGTACGGATAAGGCTGATCATATCAGCCTATCAGTACGTGTGGGTCAATTTTTCATGGCCTGATGGACCAGTCTGGACAGTCCTTGGTCCTTCTAGGCAATACAGAGGGCTGGTCGTATCAGTCTATCAGTACGTATGGGTCATTTTTCATGTACTGATGGGACCAGTCTGAACAGTTCATGGTCAATTGCGTTAAATACTTCCATTCAGTACGGATAAGGCTGATCATATCAGCCTATCAGTACGTCTGGGTCGATTTTTCATGGTCTGATGGACCAGTCTGTTCTATCTGGACAGTCCTTGGTCCTTCTAGGCAGTATGGATGGCTGACCATATCATCCTATCAGTAGGTATGGGTCATTTTTAATGTACTAATGGGACCAGTCAGGACAATCCATGGTCCGATGAATTAAATCCTTCCATTCAGTATGGATAAGACTGATCATATAAGCCAATCAGTACTTATTGGTCGATTTTTCATGGCCTGATGGACCAGAGTGGGCAGTCCTTTCCTTCAGGCAGTACAGGTGGCTGATTAATCAGCCTATCAGTACGTATGGTCATTTTTCATGTACTTATGGGACCAGTCTGAACAGTCCATGGTCCGTTGAGTTAAATCCTTCCATTCAGTACAGATAAGGCTGATCATGACAGCATATCAGTACATATAGGTAGAATTTCATGGCCTGATGGACCAGTCTGGACAGTCCTTGGTCCATCCAGGCAGTACGGATGGCTGATTGATCTGTAATGTCCCTGATTCTAGATAAGGCCTTCGGGCACAGCCATGGTGCGAGGAGACGCACCAGTCAGGTCACATGACTTAAAGACAATCGTCTCATGGTCCAAGAAAGTGGTTAAGGGAATCAGATAGTTGGAACTTAACCAAAACAAGGAAGAGGCAAGCTCAAAAGAGTTGCATGAGCAATCCGGTAGCTGGACCAAGTCTGGTTGAAGCTCGATGAAGTGACTGATCAGAGTTGATCATGGGAAACCTTATTCTAAGTCTGTAAATAGACCAGGGGACTTAGAAGGGTTGAATAAGATAAAGAAAGGAAGCTGGACGCAGTATACAACAGCTAGGCGATGCAAGCAAGAAGCTCAACTAGCTGAACGGAGCTCTGTTGGAGCTCAAGTAGAGTGTGTCAGCTCCCTGAGCTGGATGGACTATTTCACTCCGCTGGGTCAGCTAGGGATCAGATCAAGTCAGCTAGGTGGAGTGTTGGAAGCTCGGACCATAGGGTCGAGTCAGGGCAGTTACCGGGCCGGTTGGTTGGCCAATGATGGCTATGCGCCGGTGGGCACTTGGGATCGGACCAGGGGTTTTGGTAACCATCCTGGGCTTATGTGTGACGTGCCTAGGGGAAGTTAGACCTGTCTGGGAAGTCTGGTAACTGCCATAGGCGAATGGGTGTGATCTGGACCATTGGTTAAATCAATGGCCAGAAATGATACCGAAAGGGTGCAACCTTTGGGAAGGTAACTGCCCCTTATCCTATATATACCAGGCAAGTCCGTGCCTTTGCAGGCACTCCAGAGATCCCTTCTTCACCCTGAAACGCAAAGAAAACCAGAGAGAAAAGGTTAGATGGTCAGATTGATTAATCCAATACCGAGAGATGCATTTGAAGGGAACATGGAGACTGTTTTGTTGGCAATCAATGGGAAAGTTAGGAACGACACTTTGATGGGTTTTGTTCATTGTTGACATCACCCAGGGCCTCCTCCAGAGCCTTACATCACACGCAAATGGTCAGGGGAGAGGATAGATGGCAGGGTTACACTTGCAAGGGGCAAGGCAGCCTTAAGGGCAGTTATGCGCAAGAAGCAGTTTTGTGGGAAATCAGAGGGGAAGTTGTAAACAACCCTTTGATGGAGTTTGATCATGGATGATAACTTCCTACGCTTCTTATGTGTCTGAGGAACACACGAAAATAACCAGGAGATAAGATAGAGGACCGGATCCTACTTCCAAAGGTTGAGACAGCCTTGAAGGGAGATGTGTGTAGAAATGCAGTTTCATGAGCATTGAAGGGGGAACTGATGCACGACCCCTGGGTAGTGATCGATCATGAATGAACACATACTAGGATTCCTATACATCCTGGTAACACGGAAATGGTAAGGAGAGAAGGGAGAAGGCCGGACTCCACTCTCAAAGGCCAAGACAGCCTTGAAGGCGGATGCAGTGCAGAAACTGGTTTCATGGGAGTTCCATGGATGGGAACTTTGGTGCGACCCTTGATTGGATCCTTTAAATACTGGAGGTATGTGATAAGACCTTATGGAGGTGTGCTCTGGAAGATCAAGGCCTCACTTGACAAGGGATGGCACAAGATCTACAAACATCATTGATAAGGTAACATGTTTATGATTACTTTCTAGTTATATTGCTGTCTCTTGTGGTGTGGTTAAGGTCAGGTATAGCACGCCCATTGAAGACCATATATTGTGGTGTAAACTAAGGATCCAAGACCCTGATAGAAGGGGCGGATCATTGCTGATCTAACTCATCCATGTGGGATGATAGTTAGATGATATTCATTGGATAGTGATCCATGATGGATCATGAATTGTGTTGGGTTTGATCATGGTGTGAACCATTGATACGGCCTACTGAGGAGTCACATGGGAGTCCTAGTATAAGGGGATCCATGGGGAGTGCAAGGTTCAGTTCGTTTGGAACAAACAACAAGCAAAAGAGATGAGCCAGGCTAGTACTTGTGGGCATGGACCACAAGTATGGAGCCGGTGTGTTTATACAAGGAAGGCCATGTGTGGTCTGATCATGGGCAAGGATAGACGACCTGATACATAGATGATGGATCAAGGTGTCTGATCTGATTGATCAAAGGATTCACCGGTTGTAAGAGCAAGATTAATCGGTTCCATTGGGACATGGTTCCATGGCCGGTTAGGTAAGTGTGAAGACTCATCAGTTCTGAGTCATGTGGGGTGGTTGGTTGATTGAATTGGGATCTGATGGGCATTATTAGTCCATGAGAGGACTTGACTCCAGAGGAGCATACTCCTAATACATGGAGGCACTGAACCAAGGCCTTGGCCGGTTCAGGAACAATAGTCCTTGCCCTTGGCCGGACTGATCATGGCCAAGATCTATATGATCTAGGCCGAATTTGGGGAAACCCTTTTGGGAATCTCTTAGTGGTGATTTATCATGAATTATCATGGATTTTAATTAATTGTTGGAGCATGTTTGCTTGAGGTCGTTTTTGTAGCTGAAGACTTCCCAAAGGTACTTAGTCTGTGGGGATGGTTGGCTGAATGACTAAGTACCAAGGGGAAGGGTTTATGCAGGTATAAGAGATCTGTACGAGTAGACAGGGAGTTGGGAAAAGCTACCTCGTAGCTCGGTCAGCTGGAAAAGAGTAATGGAACCTCAAGTGAAGTGGTTCAGCTAAGCTAGTTGGATGAGCTAGCTAAACAGCTAAGTCAGCTGGGTCCGATGAGCTAACAAGCTCCGTGGATGTGGCAAAGGTATGATCTAGCAAATACTTGGATAAATTAGTAACTTGCTAAGATGCTGGTAGAATGGTTAGGTGAATGGAACATCTGATTAGTGTGACTTGAACCGTGTCAAGGATCGGTCTATAGAGTGAAATGGTGGTCAAGTGAACTGACCATGTCTTAGACGATCAGACCGGAAAAGTAATCGATTGGGTTAGATAAGATTATTCCGCTGCGTATTGTTAGTAATGATCTAAGTTAGGAAATGACTAAGGTAGTCTTTAGCTAAGATCTAAGCAAACCTTCGCCTTAAGGGCAAACTATAAAAGGAAAGATTGAAAATTTGAGAGGTTCGGTCAGTGTGTGGACCGATCGACGTGAGGCATCGACCGCGGCCTAGAAGGCCGGCTTCGGGTCTTACAAGTTGGTATCAGAGCATGCTTGATTCTAGGATTGTTGGGTTGTGGTTGTTCACCCACACATCCGGACAAGTGGATGCTGATGGGGTTAATCCACCAGTTTTGTTGCCGACTCAGCTGGAGAAGGTTAATAATGAATCTGGATTGCCTCTAAGTCAACTCGATCCTACTGAGGTTCGGGTGGAATGAACTGAGCTGCAACTGAAATAAAAACTAGAGGGGGGAGCTGAATCCTCTCATATTGGGAACCGGTCTGATCTGAACATTGTTGCAAGCAATGGAAGGACTAATCGGTGGATCAGACAGTTGCTCCGTCAGCCAGTGGACGAGCTGTGCCAGTAGCTGAGGTGGCTGAGATTGATCCACAAGCTAGGGCAGCTCGGAAAGTGGACTACCTGAGTGTGCTGGAGCACATAGCTCGGATGGGAACTAAGCATTTCTCAGGTAGTGTGGATCCTTTTGAGACAGATGAGTGGAGGAGCTGATTGGTTTGTAACTTCAGCTTAACTTGCTGCTCAAAGTTATAAATCTATAACCGAAATTATTTATGAAAGCTAAGATGACCATGGTTACTTACTGGGGTGAGCCAAGTGAGAGTTGAGGTAATTTAGGGTATCATGCTTGTGAACGGGGAAGTTCCAAGGTGAACCGGCTTAGCCAAGATGTACTCTCCAAGGGCAAGATCCTAAAGCAGAAGGTTGGCCTATCTAGTTATTTAGAAGTAATAGACAGGTTGGAGGGATGGACGCTATGCAAGATCTTTGTATGGGCGACCTGGACAAGGGAAGTAACATGGACCAGANGGGGTGAGCCAAGTGAGAGTTGAGGTAATTTAGGGTATCATGCTTGTGAACGGGGAAGTTCCAAGGTGAACCGGCTTAGCCAAGATGTACTCTCCAAGGGCAAGATCCTAAAGCAGAAGGTTGGCCTATCTAGTTATTTAGAAGTAATAGACAGGTTGGAGGGATGGACGCTATGCAAGATCTTTGTATGGGCGACCTGAACATGGGAAGTAACATGGACCAGAGAGTGACTTAGGTTGAAAGAAACGTGCAGCACTCTCTTGGGGGTTAGTATTACTCCTTGGTGGTCGTTCAAAACAAGTGAGCATATGCAGTGTTCATGTTGGTCTAAGGAAGACGCTACATGGATAGTACATGAGTGGGCTTGTGATCGGATGGATCAGCTTGGACTTTGTGTAAGCCAAGGTAGGATTCCTTAAGATTAAGTGAATGGAATGGGTCAATTCCAAGAGGAATTGGAAAGACGAGTTAAGTACCTTAGTATGATGAGGTTTGAGGTATACTATAAACACTTTTGTGAATTGTAGGGATTGTTCACAGAAGTGTGATACTTTGGAGAATGGTATGGGACGTTTTCCAAATGTGTGATCAAACCGAAAATCCTACTCATCTAAGTACTTAATGATCGGGGGTGTGGAAACACACGTAATTTTCGATACTGGAACTACACATAGTTTTGTGAGTCCAGAGATGCTCGGAAAGGGGTTGTTCCAATTGGGAACAGGGAATTGTCCTGGGGTAGTGAACGCGGCCGGTGGGCAAGTTATGAGTTCACTAGGGGTGATTCAGGACATTCCAGTGGCGATCCAAGACAGGGTCATGCCTGTGGATCTTGTGGTAGTTCCAGTTGGGAACAGGGCATTGTCCTGGGGTAGTGAACGCGGCCGGTGGGCAAGGTATGAGTTCACTAGGGGGATTCAGGACATCCCAGTGGTGATCCAAGACAGGGTTATGCCTGTGGATCTTGTGGTAGTCCACCTAAAGAATCACAAGGTGATATTAGGTGTGGACAGGCTTGGAAAGAATCGGGCCACTCTTGACTGTCACCGGGAGCGCGTGCAGTTTGAGAGTGGGTGTGGATCTCCGATCAGGTTCCAAGGTATACGTCGGATCTCTGGATGCTTGGTGGTGTCAGCAATCCATGTTGAGAGGATGCTGAGGAATGGTTGTGAAGCTTATCTGGCCACAATCGCCACTAAGGAGGTCGTAGGGGGTGGTGACCCGGAGGGAATACCGCTGGTTCGATAGTTCCATGATGTGTTTAGGTCACTATAGGGCATTCCCCCCGATAGTTTGGACCCATTCATAATAGAACTGGACCAGGGACGTCCCCATGATCCAAAAGTCCCTACAGAATGGCTCTTGCCGAGATGGCCGAGCAATTGAGGACGAGGTTTGGTATGCAACCGTCCAGAGAGGGACAAGGGTTGGCATACTCAAATGTGTCCGAATGAGATCAAGTCCAGTGAGGGATGAGGATCACAGTACAACCAAGTAGGAGATTGACCTATGGTTGGGGTGAGAAGGTTGAGTCCCAGAGTAGACAAGAACCGCAATATGATCAAGTCCGGTGATGGACGAGGATCAGGACACCACCTACTCGGAGATGGACCTATGGTCGGGATGCACGGTCGAGTCCTTGAGTGGACCAGGACCGGAATATGATCATGTCCTAAATGGACCAGGATAAAAATATGACCAAGTCCGGTGATGGACATAAGTCAAGTTCAGGAGGTTTAGTCTTGTAGAGACTAAGACCGCAATATGACCAAGCCGCAAAAGGCTTTGCTCGGTTAAGGGATGATCCAGTACGTTGTGGCTGAGATCATGAACCTTAGTGTCCGGGAAGGACTTTAGGAAACAGAACAATCTGTTAGGACTCATGGTAGAGTGAGTGGCCTAAAGATTGGAACATGTCCGCTAGGATTTGGCTGGTGCATCGAGTGGCTTGGAGATTGGTTAAATCTGCTGAGGCTCAAAGTACGTAGCATGTTCCTAGGGACTGGAAACGATCTAGTCATGGACTAAGATCCGGAAAAGAATAAAGTCTAGAGTAGACGATATTCTAAAGAGAGATATGGACTTGGTGTCTATTAGGACCGCAACCTGAGAGTTGGGCCAATGACGCAAGTCATATCTTTGTATGGGTGCTAGATGGACCCTCGGCTGTGGTCAAGGTAGCCAATTAAGGGTGCCATAAGAGAAAACCATATGGACCACTCGATAAGATTTTGGGTTAAATCCCTATCAAGTGGGGGACACTTTTTGATATGCTGATCAAAGATGAGATCAGTGAGAAAGAACATGGAAGAGATGAAACATATTGGTTAGGAAGAATCAATCCAGCATGTTCCATGTTCCGGGTGCAAAGGAGTTCTCGGTTGGAACCTTTGTCATAAGACAAGAGGTCAGCACCACTGGATTCGAGGACGAATCCATCTAAAGTGGGGGAGACTTGTAATGTCCCTGATTCTAGATAAGGCCTTCGGGCACAGCCATGGTGCGAGGAGACGCACCAGTCAGGTCACATGACTTAAACACAATCGTCTCATGGTCCAAGAAAGTGGTTAAGGGAATCAGATAGTTGGAACTTAACCAAAAAAAGGAAGAGGCAAGCTCAAAAGAGTTGCATCAGCAATCCGGTAGCTGGACCAAGTCTGGGTGAAGCTCGATGAAGTGACTGATCAGAGTTGATCATGGGAAACCTTATTCTAGGTCTGTAAATAGACCAAGGGACTTAGAAGGGTTGAATAAGATAAAGAAAGGAAGTTGGACGCAGTATACAACAGCTAGGCGATTCAAGCAAGAAGCTCAACTAGATGAACGGAGCTCGGTTGGAGCTCAAGTAGAGTGTGTCAGCTCCCTGAGGTGGATGGACTATTTCACTCAGCTGGGTCAGCTAGGGATCAGCTCAACTCAGCTAGGTGGAGTGTTGGAAGCTCGGACCATAGGGTCGGGTCTGGGCAGTTACCGGGCCGGTTGGTTGGCCAATAATGGCTATGCGCCGGTGGGCACTTGGGATCGGACCAGGGGTTTTGGTAACCATCCTGGGCTTATGTGTGACGTGCCTAGGGGAAGTTAGACCTGTCTGGGAAGTCTGATAACTGCCATAGGCGAATGGGTGTGATCTGGACCATTGGTTAAATCAATGGCCAGAAATGATACCGAAAGGGTGCAACCTTTGGGAAGGTAACTGCCCCTTATCCTATATATACCAGGCAAGTCCGTACCTTTGCAGGCACTCCAGAGATTCCTTCTTCACCCTGAAACACAAAGAAAACCAGAGAGAAAAGGTTAGATGGTCGGATTGATTAATCCAATACCGAGAGATGCATTTGAAGGCAACATGGAGACTGTTTTGTTGGCAATCAATGGGAAAGTTAGGAACGACACTTTAATGGGTTTTGTTCATTGTTGAAATCACCCAGGGCCTCATCCAGAGCCTTACATCACACGCAAATGGTCAGGGGAGAGGATAGATGGCAGGGTTACACTTGCAAGGGGCAAGGCAGCCTTAAGGGCAGTTATGCGCAAGAAGCAGTTTTGTGGGAAATCAAAGGGGAAGTTGTAGACAACCCTTTGATGGAGTTTGATCATGGATGATAACTTCCTCGGTTTCTTCTGTGTCTGAGGAACACACGCAAATAACCAGGAGATAAGATAGAGGACCGGATCCTACTTCCAAAGGTTGAGACAGCCTTGAAGGCAGATGTGTGTAGAAATGCAGTTTCATTAGCATTGAAGGGGGAACTGATGCACGACCCCTGGGCAGTGACCGATCATGAATGAACACATACTAGGATTCCTATACATCCTGGTAACACACGGAAATGGTAAGGAGAGAAGGGAGAAGGCCGGACTCCACTCTCAAAGGCCAAGACAGCCTTGAAGGCACATGCAGTGCAGAAACTGGTTTCATGGGAGTTCCATGGATGGGAACTTTGGTGCGACCCTTGATTGGATCTTATCAATACTGGAGGTATGTGATAAGACTTGATGGAGGTGTGCTCTGGAAGATCAAGGCCTCACTTGACAAGGGATGGCACAAGATCTACAAACATCATTGATAAGGTAACATGTTTATGATTACTTTCTAGTTATATTCCTGTCTCTTGTGGTGTGGTTAAGGTCAGGTATGGCACGCCCATTTAAGACCATATATTGTGGTGTAAACTAAGGATCCAGGACCCTGATAGAAGGGGCGGATCATTGCTGATCTAACTCATCCATGTGGGATGATAGTTAGATGATATTCATTGGATAGTGATCCATGATGGATCATGAATTGTGTAGGGTTTGATCATGGTGTGAACCATTGATACGGCCTACTGAGGAGTCACATGGGAGTCCTAGTATAAGGGGATCCATGGGGAGTGCAAGGTTCAGTTCGTTTGGAACAAACAGCAAGCAAAAGAGATGAGCCAGGCTAGTACTTGTGGGCATGGACCACAAGTATGGAGCCAGTGTGTTTATACAAGGAAGGCCATGTGTGGTCTGATCATGGGCAAGGATAGACGACCTGATACATAGATGATGGATCAAGGTGTCTGATCTGATTGATCAAAGGATGCACCGGTTGTAAGAGCAAGATTAATCGGTTCCATTGGGACATGGTTCCATGGCCGGTTAGGTAAGTGTGAAGACTCATCAGTTCTGAGTCATGTGGGGTGGTTGGTTGATGGACTTGGGATCTGATGGGCAATATTAGTCCATGAGAGGACTTGACTCCAGAGGAGCATACTCCTAATACATGGAGGCACTGAACCAAGGCCTTGGCCGCTTCAGGAACAATAGTCCTTGCCCTTGGCCGGACTGATCATGGCCAAGATCTATATGATCTAGGCCGAATTTGGGGAAACCCTTTTGGGAACCTCTTAGTGGTGATTTATCATGAATTATCATGGATTTTAATTAATTGTTGGAGCATGTTTGCTTGAGGTCGTTTTTGTAGCTGAAGACTTCCCAAAGGTACTTAGTCTGTGGGGATGGTTGGCTGAATGACTAAGTACCAAGGGGAAGGGTTTATGCAGGTATAAGAGATCTGTACGAGTAGACAGGGAGCTGGGAAAAGCTACCTCGTAGCTCGGTCAGCTGGAAAAGAGTAATGGAACCTCAAGTGAAGTGGTTCAGCTCAGCTAGTTGGATGAGCTAGCTAAACAGATAAGTCAGCTGGGTCCGATGAGCTAACAAGCTCCGTGGATGTGGCAAAGGTATGATCTAGCAAATACTTGGATAAATTAGTAACTTGCTAAGATGCTGGTAGAATGGTTAGGTGAATGGAACATCTGATTAGTGTGACTTGAACCGTGTCAAGGATCGGTCTATAGAGTGAAATCGTGGTCAAGTGAACTGACCATTTCTTAGACGATCAGACCGGACAAGTACTCGATTGGGTTAGATAAGATTATTCCGCTGCGTATTGTTAGTAATGATCTAAGTTAGGAAATGACTAAGGTAGTCTTTAGCTAAGATCTAAGCAAACCTTCGCCTTTAGGGCAAACTATAAAAGGAAAGATTGAAAATTTGAGAGGTTCGGTCAGTGTGTGGACCGAGCGACGTGAGGCATCGACCGCGGCCTAGAAGGCTGGCTTCGGGTCTTACATGATCAGTCATCAGTATGGATGGGTCATTTTTTCATGTACATGTGGGACCAGTCTTGACAGTCCTTGGTCCATTGAGTTAAATCCTTCCATTCTAGACGGATAAGGCTGATCATATCAGCCTATTAGTACGTATGGGTCAATTTTTCATGTACAGGTGGGACCAGTCTGGACAGTCCTTGGTCCATTGGGTTAAATCCTTCCATTCAGTACGGATAAGGCTGATCATATCAGCCTATGAGTACGTGTGGGTCATTTTTCATGTACTGATGGGACTAGTCTGGACAGTCCATTGTCAGTTGAGTTAAATCCTTCCATTGTAAATGGATAAGGCTGATCAAATGAGCCTATCAGTACGTGTGGGTCGATTTTTCATGGCCTGATGGACCAGTCTGGACAGTCATTGGTCCATCCTGGCAGTACGGATGGCTGATCGTGTCATGTCCCTGAATCTGGATAAGGCCTTCGGGCACAGCCATGGTACGAGGAGACGCACCAGTCAGGTCACGTGGCCTAAGGACAAGCATATCATGGCTGAAATGGATGGTTAAGGGCCTCAGTAGTCTGAGACTTAACCAGAATCGAAGGAAAGCCAGGGAGGAAAGTTTGGAAGAGTTCTAAGGCAGCTGGACAAGGTATGGATCTAGTTCAGCCAGCTAGATTAAGCTCGGGTCAGTTCGGTGCAGCTCACACTCGACCAGGTCAGCTCCGGTAGCTGGACCACTAGCTCATTTAGCTGGGGCAGCTAGCAACCAGCTCACCTCAGCTGGGTGAAGGGTTTGGGTCTTGGTCATGGGACTCGGGTCAGGGGCGGTTATGGTACCGGCCTGGGTGGCCAAGGGAGGTCCGACCAGTTGGGGTCTTGGACGAGTTAGCTGAGCAGTGGACATGACTCTGGAGCTTGCAATCGAAGAGGATAAGGGAGAGATGGGGCGGTTGGAGGCAGTTGGGGCGAACGTGTATGAATGGTGCAAGTTGCACCCATTCGGCCAAGAAGTCATGCCTGTTCGCCCAGGTAGTTGGGGGTCGGTTCTGGCCTTTAAATACAGACCCTAGGGGTCCAGAATTGCCACAATTTTCCCCTAAGGAAAACTCTGCCCAAATTGAGACAGAGAGAAACAAAGAGAGAAAGAGAGAAAATGTCCCACAAGGCTTGGCCGTGTTGGTTTTGTGTGAAGTGGAGATCGATTGAGGATGGGAACAAGAGGCAAAGAGAAGGATTTAGAGAAGGGCTTGAGCACTCCAGAGCGCACGCCCAAGGTGAGTGGGATGGGCCGATCCATCCTGCCATGGCCGCGGCATGATGCTGTGTGGCTGTGGATGGTTTGGTGGTTCCAGACCCATTACTTCCCATTTACTTATTTGATTTCTTCTCCTTCTTGTATAGTCTTTATAAGGATGTCGTGTTCATCCTAGGGTGATTGGACCAAGGCTTTGGCCAGTCCAGGAACATAGCCCTTGGCCTTAGGCCGGACTGGTCTTGGTCGGGTTCTGTATGCTCCGGTGGTATTCATTGAATTCCGACCATGGGTTCCTCTTAGTGGGGATTTATCATGGATTATCATGGGTTTTATTAGGTTTTACCTAATTGATTCATGGATGGTCAGTTATGGCCAATTGGGCCGGTTGTGGCCGAGATCAATATGATCGAGGCCGGATCTTAGGATTCTGATTATGGATTATTCTTAGTTTGGCTTTTTAGGGAATTGTCATGAATTTTATTTAGTTTTTGGGAATTGATTTGGATAGGTCAGATTTAGGAACCAGCCGTGGTCGATTGCGGTTTGGTGTGGACAAAGGAATGGTCCACATGGAACCAGTCAGGCCGCGTGTTGGATAATGGTCCAGGACGTCCTGGGGAATGTCCTGGGTGTGGCCGTATGCCTTGTGAACTGAATGGATAGGATATAGTGTATAGAATAAGAGAACCGAACCATGCAATGTAGAATTGGTATGTTAGGTTATCGGATTGTACTTATACATATGTCTTGTGATGATGTTGCTTTCAGGATCAGACCAGGACCGTGGCAAGGACAAGGAACTATGAAGACCTGAGCCATGGATGGATGTGTGGGTTGTGGGATAGTGTAGTTAGTATGAACTTATGAACTTATGATAGCCTATTGTGCAATTGAATCTATGTATGGGATCATAAGTTTTATATTAATAAAGATACAATTTCTCTTATTTGAATAGACTTAGGAAGTCGAATTGCTTGAATCTCATATGATTGAAAATGACTTAGAAATATTGGACCTTAAAAGTGAACAAAAATTACATAAGTAGGAAGTAAGACTTCGGCTCCTAGTTGGGTCCTTTGGACCAGGATCGGGTCTTACAGATCGTATCAGTCATCAGCACGTATGGGTCAATTTTTCATGTACATGTGGGACCAGTCTGGAAAGTCCTTGGTCCATTGGGTTAAATCCTTCCATTCAGAACAGATAAGGCTTATCATATCATCCTATCAGTTCTTGTGGGTCAATTTTTCATGGCCTGATGGACCAGTCTGGACAGTCCTTGGTCCTTCCAGACAGTATGATCGTATCAGCCTATCTGTACGTATGGGTCATTTTTCATTTACTGATGGGACCAGTCTGAAAAGTCCATGGTCCATTGAGTTAAATACTTCCATTCAGTACGGATAAGGTTGATCATATCAGCCTATCAGTACGTCTGGGTCGATTTTTCATGGTCTGATCGACCAGTCTGTTCTATCTGGACAGTCCTTGGTCCTTCTAGGCAGTATGGATGGCTGATCGTATCAGCCTATCAGTAGGTATGGGTTATTTTTCATATACTAATGGGACCAGTCAGGACAATCCATGGTCCGTTGAATTAAATCCTTCCACTCAGTATGGATAAGACTGATCATATAAGCCAATTAGTACTTATGGGTCGATTTTTCATGGCCTGATGGACAAGTGTGGGCAGTCCTTGGTCCTTCAGGCAGTACAGATGGCTGATTGATCAGCCTATAAGTATGTTTGGTCATTTTTCATGTACTGATGGGACAAGTCTGGACAGTCCAGGGTCCGTTGAGTTAAATTCTTCCATTCAGTACGGATAAGGCTGATCATGTCAGCCTATCAGTACGTATGGGTAGATTTTCATGGCCTGATGGACCAGTCTTGACAGTACTTGGTCCATCCAGGCAGTACGGATGGTTGATCGTATCAGTCATCAGTACAGATGGGTCATTTTTTCATGTACAGGTCGGACCAGTCTGGATAGTCTTTGGTCCATTGAGTTCAATTCTTCCATTCAGTACGGATAAGGCTGATCATATCATCCTATCAGTATGTATGGGTAAATTTTTCATGTATAGGTGGGACCAGCCTGGACAGTCCTTGGTCCATTGAGTTAAATCCTTCCATTCAGTACGGATAAGGCTGATCATATCAGCCTATCAGTACGTCTGGGTCGTTTTTTCATGGTCTGATGGACCAGTCTGTTCTATCTGGACAGTCCTTGGTCCTTCTAGGCAGTATGGATGGCTTATCGTATCAGCCTATCAGTAGGTATGGGTCATTTTTAATGCACTAATGGGACCAGTCAGGACAATCCATGGTCCATTGAATTAAATCCTTCCATTCAGTATGGATAAGACTGATCATATAAGCCAATCAGTACTTATGGTTCGATTTTTCATGGCCTGATGGACCAGTGTGGGCAGTCCTTGGTCCTTCAGGCAGTACAGGTGGCTGATTAATCAGCCTATCAGTACGTATGGTCATTTTTCATGTACTGATGGGACCAGTCTGAACAGTCCATGGTCCGTTGAGTTAAATCCTTCCATTCAGTACAGATAAGGCTGATCATGTCAGCATATCAGTACGTATAGGTAGAATTTCATGGCCTGATGGACCAGTCTGGACAGTTCTTGGTCCATCCAGGCAGTACGGATGGCTGATCGTATCAGTCATCAGTACGGATGGGTCATTTTTTCATGTACATGTGGGACCAGTCTGGACAGTCCTTGGTCCATTAAGTTAAATCCTTCCATTCTATACGGATAAGGCTGATCATATCAGCCTATTAGTACGTATGGATTAATTTTTCATGTACAGGTGGGACCAGTCTGGACAGTCCTTGGTCCATTGGGTTAAATCCTTCCATTCAGTACGGATAAGGCTGATCATATCAGCATATCAGTACGTGTGGGTCATTTTTCATGTA
>MU106493.1:0-29963 GCA_012274485.2 Sinapis alba
CCACTGATTAATGGTTCCAAATCAAGCTTCTTACATAGTCATTCATCCTGGTTCGATTAGAAGCTTGAAGAACTTGTCATGTGTCCAAACCGGCTAACCATGGATATCCTGATTACAAAGTGGAATAACTTCTTCAACATAACTCCTATGCGATTTATTAACCTTCATGGAGACTCTGCACTGATTAATGGTTCCAAATATGGGTTCTTACATAGTCATTCATCCTGGTTCGATTAGAAGCTTGAAGAACTTGTCATGTGTCCAAACAATCTAACCATGGATATCCTGATTAGAAAGTGGAATAACTTCCTCAACATAACTCCTATGGGATTTATTCAACTTCATCAAAGAATCTCCACTGATTAATGGTTCTAAATCAAGCTTCTTACATATTGATTTATCCTGGTTTGATTAAAAGCTTGAAGAACTTGCCATATGTCCAAACATGCTAAACATGGATATCTTGATTAGAAAGTGGAATAACTTCTTCAACATAACTCCTATGGGATTTATTCAACTTCATGGAGACTCTGCACTTATTAATGGTTCCAAATCAAGGTTCTTACATAGTGATTCATCTTGGTTCGATTAGAAGCTTGAAGAACTTGCCATGTGTTTAAACAATATAATCATGGATATCCTGATTAGAAAGTGAAATAATTTCTTCAATATAACTCCTATTGGATTTATTCAACTTCATTAAATAATCTCCGCTGATTAATGGTTCCAAACCAAGCTTCTTACATAGTGATTTATCCTGGTTTGATTAGATGCTTGAAGAACTTGTCATATGTCCAAACAGGCTAAACATGGATATCTTGATTAAAAAGTGGAATAACTTCTTCAACCTAACTACTATGAAATTTATTCAACTTCATGGAGACTCTCCACTAATTAATGGTTCGAAATAAAGCTTTTTACATAGTGATTCATCCTGGTTCGATTAGAAGGTTGAAGAACTTGTCATATGTCCAAACAGGCTAAACATGGATATCCCGATTAGAAAGTGGAATAACTTCTTCAACATAACTCCTATGGGATTTATTCAACTTCATGGAGACTCTTCACTGATTAATAGTTCTAAATCATGCTTCTTACATAGTGATTCATCCTGGTTTGATTAGAAGCTTGAAGAACTTGTCATATGCCTAAACAGGCTAACCATGGATATCCTGATTAGAAAGTGGAATAACTTCGTCAACATAACTCCTATGCGATTTATTCAACTTCATGGAGACTCTTCACTGATTAATGGTTCCAAATCAAGCTTCTTACATAGTGATTCATCCTGGTTTGATTAAAAGGTTGAAGAACTTGTCATATGTCTAAACATGCTAATAATGGATACCTTGATTAGAAAGTGGAATAACTTCTTCAACATAACTCATATGAGATATATTCAACTTCATGAAAGACACTCCACAGATTAATGGTTCCAAATCAAGCTACTTACATAGTGATTCATTCTGGTTTGATTAAAAGCTTAAAAAACTTGTCATATGTCTAAACTTGCTAACCATGGATATCCTGATTAGAAAGTGGAATAATTTCTTCAATATAACTCCTATGGGATTTATTCAACTTCATGAAATAATCTCCGCTGATTAATGGTTCAAACCAAGCTTCTTACATAGTGATTCATCCTGGTTTGATTAGATGCTTGAAGAACTTGTCATATGTCCAAACAGGCTAAACATCGATATCCTGATTAGAAAGTGGAATAACTTCTTCAACATAACTCCTATGAGATTTATTCAACTTCATGGAGACTCTGCACTGATTAATGGTTCCAAATCAAGCTTCTTACATAGTGATTCATCCTGGTTTGATTAGAAGGTTGAAGAACTTGTCATATGTCCAAACAGGCTAAACATGGATATCCTGATTAGAAAGTAAAATAACTTTTTCAACATAACTCCTATGGGATTTATTCAACTTCATGGAGACTCTGCACTGATTAATAGTTTCAAATCAAGCTTCTTACATAGTGATTCATCCTGGTTTGATTAGAAGCTTGAAGAACTTGACATATGTCTAAACATGCTAATAATGAATATCTTGATTAGAAAGTGGAATAACTTCTTCAACATAAATCATATGAGATATATTCAACTTCATGAAAGACTCTCCACTGATTAATGGTTCCAAATCAAGCTACTTACATAGTGATTCATTCTGGTTTGATTAAGAGTTTAAAGAACTTGCCATATGTCTAAACTTCCTAACCATGGATATCCTGATTAGAAAGTGGAATAAATTCTTCAACATAACTCCTATGGGATTTATTAAATTTCATGAAAGAATCTTCACTGTTAAATGCTTCCAAATCAAGCTTCTTACATAGTGATTTATCTTGGTTCGATTAGAAGCTTGAAGAACTTGCCATGTGTCCAAACATGCTAACCATGGAAATCCTTATTAGAAAGTGGAAAAACTTCTTCAACATAGCTCTTATGGGATTTATTCAACTTCATGGAGACTATGCACTGATTAATGGTTCCAAATCAAGCTTTTACATAGTGATTCATCCTGGTTCGATTAGAAGCTTGAAGAACTTGTCATGTGTCCAAACAGGATAACCATGGAAATCCTGATTAGAAAGTGGAATAACCTCTTCAACATAACTCCTATGGGATTTACTCAACTTCATGAAAGACTCTGCACTGATTAATGGTTCCAAATCAAGCTTCTTACATAGTGATTCATCCTGGTTCTATTAGAAGCTTAAAGAACTTGCCATTAGTCTAAACAGGCTAATCATGGATATCCTGATTAGAAAGTGGAATAACTTCTTCAACATAACTTCTATGGGATTTATTCAACTTCATGGAGACTCTGCACTGATTAATGGTTCCAAATTAAGGTTCTTACATAGTGATTCATCCTGGTTCAATTAGAAGCTTGACGAACTTGCCATATGTCCAAACATGCTAAACATGGATATCCTGATTAGAAAGTGGAATAAACTCTTCAACATAACTCCTATGCGATTTATTCAACTTTATGGAGACTTTGCACTGATTAATGGTTCCAAATCAAGCTTCTTACATAGTGATTCATCCTGGTTCGGTTAGAAGGTTGAATAACTTGTCATATGTCCAAACAGGCTAAACATGGATATCCTGATTAGAAAGTGAAATAACTTCTTCAACATAACTCCTATGGGATTTACGTAACTTCATGGAGGCTCTGCACTGATTAATAGTTTCAAATCAAGCTTCTTACATAGCGATTCATCCTGGTTTGATTAGAAGCTTGAAGAACTTGTCATATGTCTAAACATGCTAATAATGGATATCTTGATAAGAAAGTGGAATAACTTCTTCAACATAACTCATATAAGATATATTCAACTTCATGAAAGGCTCTCCACTGATTAATGGTTCCAAATAAAGCAACTTACATGGTGATTCATTCTGGTTTGATTAAAAGCTTAAAGAACTTGCCATATGTCTAAACTTGTTAACCGTGGATATCCTGATTAGAAAGTGGAATAACTTCTTCAACATAACTCCTATGGGATTTATTCAACTTCATGAAAGAATCTTCACTGTTTAATGGTTCCAAATCAAGCTTCTTACATAGTGATTCATCTTGGTTCGATTAGAAGCTTGAAGAACTTGCCATGTGTCCAAACATGCTAACCATGGATATCCTGATTAGAAAGTGGAATAACTTATTCAACATAACTCATATGGGATTTATTCAACTTCATGGAGACTCTGCACTGATTAATGGTTCCAAATCAAGCTTCTTACATAGTGATTCATCCTGGTTCGATTAGAAGCTTGAAGAACTTGCCTTATGTCTAAACAGGTTAACAATAGATATCTTGATTAGAAAGTGGAATAACTTCTTCAACATAACTCCTATGGGATTTGTTCCACTTCATGAAAGAATCTCCACTGATTAATTTTTCCAAATCAAGCTTCTTACATTGTGATTCATCCTGGTTCGATTAGAAGCTTGAAGAACTTGCCATGTGTCCAAACAGGCTAACCATGGATATCAAGATTAGAAAGTGGAATAACTTCTTCAACATAACTCCTATGGGATTTATTCAACTTCATGGAGACTATGCACTTATTAATGGTTCCAAATCAAGGTTCTTACATAGTGATTCATCCTGGTTCGATTAGAAGCTTGAAGAACTTGCCATATGTTTAAACAATCTAACCATGGATATCCTGATTAGAAAGTGGAATAACTTCTTCAACATAACTCCTATGAGATTTATTCAACTTCATGAAAGAATCTCCACTAATAATGGTTCTAAATCAAGCTTCTTACATAGTGATTTATCCTGGTTTGATTAAAAGCTTTAAGAACTTGCCATATGTCCAAACATGCTAAACATGGATATCCTGATTAGAAAGTGGAATAACTTCTTCAAAATAACTCCAATGGGATTTATTCAACTTCATGAAGGAATCTCCACTGATTAATGGTTCCAAATCAAGGTTCTTACATAGTGATTCATCCTGGTTCGATTAGAAGCTTGAAGAACTTGTCATGTGTCCAAACAGGCTAACCATGGATATCCTGATTAGAAAGTGGAATAACATCTTCAAAATAACTCCTATGGGATTTATTCAACTTCATGGAGACTCTGCACTGATTAATGGTTCCAAATCAAGCTTCTTACATAGTGATTCATCCTGGTTCGATTAGAAGCTTGAAGAACTTGCCATGTGTTTAAACAATCTAACCATGGATATCATGATTAGAAACTGGAATAACTTCTTCAACATAACTCCTATGGGATTTATTCAACTTCATGAAAGAATCTCCACTGATTAATGGTTCTAAATCAAGCTTCTTACATAGTGATTTATCCTGGTTTGATTAAAAGCTTGAAGAACTTGCCATATGTCCAAACATGCTAAACATGGATATCATGGTTAGAAAGTGGAATAACTTGTTCAACATAACTCCTATGGGATTTATTCAACTTCATGGAGACTCTTCACTGATTAATAGTTCTAAATCAAGATTCTTACATAGTGATTCATCCTGGTTTGATTAGAAGCTTGAAAAACTTGTCATATGTCTAAACAGGCTAACCATGGATATCCTGATTAGAAAGTGAAATAACTTCTTCAACATAACTCCTATGGGATTTATTCAACTTCATGAAAGACTCTCCACTGATTATTTGTTCTAAATCAAGCTTCTTCGATAGTGATTCATCATGGTTTGATAAGAAGCTTGAAGAACTTGTCATATGTCCAAACATGCTAAACATGGATAACCTGATTAAAAAGTGGAATAACTTCTTCAACATAACTCCAATGGGATTTATTCAACTTCATGAAATAATCTCCACTGATTAATGGTTCCAAACCAAGCTTCTTACATAGGGATTCATCCTGGTTTGATTAGATGCTTGAAGAACTTGTCATATGTCCAAACAGGCTAAATATGGATATCTTGATTAAAAAGTGGAATAACTTCTTCAACATAACTCCAATGAAATTTATTCAACTTCATGGAGACTCTCCACTAATTAATGGTTCCAAATAAAGCTTTTTACATAGTGATTCATCCTGGTTCGATTAGAAGGTTGAAGAACTTGTCATATGTCCAAACAGGCTAAACATGGATATCCTGATTAGAAAGTGGAATAACTTCTTCAACATAACTCCTATGGGATTTATTCAACTTCATGGAGACTCTGCACTGATTAATGGTTCCAAATCAAGCTTCTTACATAGTGATTCATCCTGGTTCGATTAGAAGGTTGAAGAACTTGTCATATGTCCAAACAGGCTAAACATGGATATCCTGATTAGAAAGTGAAATAACTTCTTCAACATAACTCCTATGGGATTTATTCAACTTCATGGAGACTCTGCACTGATTAATAGTTTCAAATCAAGCTTCTTACATAGTGATTCATCCTGGTTTGATTAGAAGCTTGAAGAACTTGTCATATGTCTAAACATGCTAATAATGGATATCTTGATTAGAAAGTGGAATAACTTCTTCAACATAACTCATACGAGATATATTTAACTTCATGAAAGACTCTCCACTGATTAATGGTTCCAAATCAAGCTACTTACATAGTGATTCATTCTGGATTGATTAAGAGCTTAAAGAACTTGCCATATGTCTAAACTTGCTAACCATGGATATCCTGATTAGAAAGTGGAATAACTTCTTCAACATAACTCTTATGGGATTTATTCAATTTCATGAAAGAATCTTCGCTGTTTAATGCTTCCAAATCAAGCTTCTTACATAGTGATTCATCTTGGTTCGATTAGAAGCTTGAAGAACTTGCCATGTGTCCAAACATGCTAACCATGTATATCCTGATTAGAAGGTGGAATAACTTCTTCAACATAACTCCTATGGGATTTATTCAACTTCATGGAGACTCTGCACTGATTAATGGTTCCAGATCAAGCTTTTACATAGTGATTCATCCTGGTTCGATTAGAAGCTTGAAGAACTTGTCATGTGTCCAAACAAGCTAAGCATGGATATCCTGATTAGAAAGTGGAATAACCTCTTCAACATAACTCCTATGGGATTTATTCAACTTCATGGAGACTCTGCACTGATTAATGGTTCCAAATCAAGCTTCTTACATAGTGATTCATCCTGGTTCGATTAGAAGCTTAAAGAACTTGTCATGTGTCCAAACAGGCTAACCATGGATATCCTGATTAGAAAGTGGAATAACTTCTTCAACATAACTTCTATGGGATTTATTCAACTTCATGGAGACTCTGCACTGATTAATAGTTCCAAATCAAGGTTCTTACATAGTGATTCATACTAGTTCGATTAGAAGCTTGAAGAACTTGCCATATGTCCAAACAGGCTAAAGATGAATATCCTGATTAGAAAGTGGAATAACTTCTTCAACATAACTCCTATTGTATCTATTCAACTTCATGAAAGACTCTCCACTTATTAATGGTTCCAAATCAAGCTACTTACATAATGACTCATCCTGGTTCGATTAGAAGCTTGAAGAACTTTCCATATGTTTAAACATGCTAACCATGGATATCCTGATTAGAAAGTGAAATAACTTCTTCAACATAACTCCTATGGTATTTATTCAACTTCATGAAAGACTCTCCACTTATTAATGGTTCCAAATCAAGCTACTTACATAATGACTCATCCTGGTTCGATTAGAAGCTCGAAGAACTTGCCATATGTTTAAACATGCTAACCATGGATATCCTGATTAGAAAGTGAAATAACTTCTTCAACATAACTCCTATGGGATTTATTAAACTTCATGGAGACTCTGCACTGATTAATGGTTCCAAATCAAGCTTCTTACATAGTGATTCATCCTGGTTCGATTAGAAGCTTGAAGAACTTGCAATGTGTGCAAACAATCTAACCATGGATATCCTGATTAGAAAGTGGAATAACTTCTTCAACATAACTCCAATGGAATTTATTCAATTTCATGGAGACTCTACACTTATTAATGGTTCCAAATCCAGCTTCTTACATATTGATTCATCCTGGTTTGATTAGAAGTTTGAAGAACTTGTAATATTTCCAAACAGCCTAAACATGGATATCCTGATTAGAAAGTGGAATAACTTCTTCAACATAACTCCTATGGGATTTATTCAACTTCATGAAAGACTCTCCACTGATTAATTGTTCCAAATCAAGCTTCTTACCTAATCATTCATCCTGGTTTGATTAGAAGCTTGAAGAACTTGTCATATGTCTAAATAGGCTAACCAAGGATATCCTGATTAGAAAGTGAAATAACTTCTTCAACATAACTCCTATGGGATTTATTCAACTTCATGAAAGACTCTCAACTGATTATTGGTTCCAAATCAAGCTTCTTAGATAGTGATTCATCCTGGTTTGATTAGAAGCTTGAAGAACTTGTCATATGTCCAAACAGGCTAAACATGGATAACCTGATTAAAAAGTGGAATAACTTCTTCAATATAACTCCTATCTGATTTATTCAACTTCATGAAAGAATCTCCACTGATTATTGGTGTCAAATCAAGCTTCTTAAATAGTGATTCATCCTATTTCGATTAGAAGCTTGAAGAACTTGCCATATGTCTAAACAGGCTAACGATGGATATCCTGATTAGAAAGTGGAATAACTTCTTCAACATAACTCCTATGGGATTTGTTCCACTTCATGAAAGAATCTCCACTGATTAATGGTTCCAAATCAAGTTTCTTACATAGTGGTTCATCCTGGTTTGATTAGAAGCTTGAACAACTTGCCATGTGTCCAAAAAGGCTAAACATGGATATCCTGATTAGAAAGTGGAATAACTTCTTCAACATAACTCCTATGAGATTTATTCAACTTCATGGAGACTCTGCACTGATTAATAGTTCCAAATCAAGCTTCTTACATAGTGATTCATCCTGGTTTGATTAGAAGCTTAAGGAACTTTTCATATGTCTAAACATGCTAATAATGGATATCCTGATTAAAAAGTGGAATACCTTCTTCAACATAACTCATGTGAGACTTATTCAACTTCATGAAAGACTCTCCACTGATTAATGGTTCTAAATCAAACTACTTACATAGTGATTCATCCTGGTTTGATTAGAAGCTTAAAGAACTTGCCATGTGTCTAAACAGGCTAACGATGGATTTCCTGGTTAGAAACTGGAATAACTTCTTTAACATAACTCCTATGGGATTTGTTCCACTTCATGAAAGAATCTCCACTGATTAATGGTTCCAAATCAAGCTTCTTACATAGTGATTCATCCTTGTTCGATTAGAAGCTTGAAGAACTTGCCATGTGTCCAAACAGGCTAACCATGGATATCCTGATTACAAAGTGGAATAATTTCTTCAACATATCTCCTATGGGATTTATTCAACTTCATGGAGACTATGCACTGATTAATGGTTCAAATCAAGGTTCTTACATAGTTATTCATCCTGGATCGATTAGAAGCTTGAAGAACTTGCCATGTGTCCAAACAATCTAACCATGGATATCCTGATTAGAAAGTGAAATAACTTCTTCAACATAACTCCTATGAGATTTATTCAACTTCATGAAAGACTCTCCACTGATTAATGGTTCCAAATCAAGCTACTTACATAGTGATTTATCCTGGTTTGATTAGAAGCTTAAAGAACTTGCCATATGTCTAAACTGGCTAACCATGGATATCCTGATTATAAAGTTGAATAACTTCTTCAACATAACTCCTATGGGATTTATTCAACTTCATGAAAGAACCTTCACTGTTTAATGGTTCCAAATCAAGCTTCTTACAAAGTGATTCATCTTGGTTCGATTAGAAGCTTGAAGAACTTGCCATGTGTCCAAACATGCTAACCATAGATATCTTGATTAGAAAGAGGAATAACTTTTTCAACATAACTCCTATGGGATTTATTCAACTTCATGGAGACTCTGCACTGATTAATGGTTCCAAATCAAGCTTCTTACATAGTGATTCATCCTGGTTCGATTAGAAGCTTGAAGAACTTGCCATGTGTCCAAACAGGCTAACCATGGATATCCTGATTAGAAAGTGGAATAACTTCTTCAACATAACTCTTATGGGATTTATTCAACTTCATGGAGACTCTGCAAATCAAGGTTCTTACCTAGTGGTTCATCCTGGTTCGATTAGAAGCTTTAAGAACTTGCCATGTGTCCAAACAATCTATAGATTGATATCTTAATTAGAAAGTGGAATAACTTCTTCAACATAACTCCTATGAGATTTTTTCTATTCAACTTCATGGAGACTCTGCACTGATTAATGGTTCCAAATCAAGCTTCTTAAATAGTGATTCATCCTATTTCGATTAGAAGCTTGAAGAACTTGTAATATGTCTAAACAGGCTAACGATGGATATCCTGATTAGAAAGTGGAATAACTTTTTCAACATAACTCCTATGGGATTTGTTCCACTTCATGAAAGAATCTCCACTGATTAATGGTTCCAAATCAAGTTTCTTACATAGTGATTCATCCTGGTTCGATTAGAAGCTTGAACAACTTGCCATGTGTCCAAACAGGCTAACCATGGATATCCTCATTAGAAAGTGGAATAACTTCTTCAACATAACTCCTATGGGATTTATTCAACTTCATGGAGACTCTGCACTGATTAATTATTCCAAATCAAGGTTCTTACATAGTGATTCATCCTGGTTCGATTAGAAGCTTGAAGAACTTGCCATGTGTCCAAACAATCTAACCATGGATATCCTGATTAGAAAGTGGAATAACTTCTTCAACATAACTCCTATGAGATTTATTCAACTTCATAAAAGACTCTCCACTGATTAATGGTTCCAAATCAAGCTTCTTACATAGTGATTCATCCTGGTTCGATTAGAAGGTTGAAGAACTTGCCATATGTCTAAACAAGCTAACGATGGATTTCCTGATTAGAAAGTGGAATAACTTCTTCAACATAACTCCTATGGGATTTGTTCCACTTCATGAAAGAATCTCCACTGATTAATGGTTCCAAATAGAGCTTCTTACATAGTGATTCATCCTGGTTCGATTAGAAGCTTGAAGAACTTGCCATGTGTGCAAACAGGCTAACCATGGATATCCTGATTAGAAAGTGGAATAACTTCTTTAACATAACTCCTATGGGATTTATTCAACTTCATGGAGACTCTGCACTGATTAATGGTTCCAAATCAAGCTTCTTACATAGTGATTCATCCTGGTTCAATTAAAAGCTTGAAGAACTATCCTTATGTCTAACAGGCTAACGATGGATATCCTGATTAGAAAATGGAGGAACTTCTTTATCATAACTCCTATGGGATTTGTTCAACTTCATGAAAGAATCTCCACTGATTAATGGTTCCAAATCAAGCTTCTCACATAGTGATTAATCCTGGTTCGATTAGAAGCTTGAAGAACTTGCCATGTGTCCAAACAGGTTGACCATGGAAATCTTGATTAGAAAGTGGAGTAACTTCTTCAACATAACTCATATGGAGTTTATTCAACTTCATGGAGACTCTGCAGTTATTAATGGTTCTAAATCAAGGTTCTTACCTAGTTATTAATCCTGGGTTGATTAGAAGCTTGAAGAACTTGCCATGTGTCCAAACAATCTAACGATTGATATCCTGATTAGAAAGTGGAATAACTTCTTCAACATAACTCCTATGGGATTTTTTTATTCAACTTCATGGGGACTCTGCACTGATTAATGGTTCCAAATCAAGATTCTTATATAGTGATTCATCCTGGTTCGATTAGAAGCTTGAAGAACTTGCCATATGTCTAAACAGGCTAACGATGGATATCCTGATTAGAAAGTGGAATAACTTCTTCAACATAACTCCTATGAGATTTATTCAACTTCATGAAAGACTCTCCACTGATTAATGGTTCCAAATCAAGCTACTTACATAGTGATTTATCATGGTTTAATTAGAAGCTTAAAGAACTTGCCATATGTCTAAACTGGCTAACCATGGATATCCTGATTAGAAAGTTGAATAACTTCTTCAACATAACTCCTATGGGATTTATTCACCTTCATGAAAGAACCTTCACTGTTTAATGGTTCCAAATTAAGCTTCTTACAAAGTGATTCATCCTGGTTTGATTAGAAGCTTGAAGAACTTGACATGTGTCCAAACATGCTAACCATAGATATCTTGATTAGAAAGTGGAATAACTTCTTCAACATAACTCCTATGGGATTTATTCAACTTCATGGAGACTCTGCACTGATTAATGGTTCCAAATCAAGCTTCTTACATAGTGATTCATCCTGGTTCGATTAGAAGCTTGAAAAACTTGCCTTATGTCTAAACAGGCTAACGATGGATATCCTGATTAGAAAGTGGAATAACGTCTTCATAATAACTGCTATGGGATTTGTCCAACTTCATGAAAGAATCTCCACTAATTAATGGCTCCAAATCAAGCTTCTTACATAGTGATTCATCCTGGTTCGATTAGAAGCTTGAAGAACTTGCCATGTGTCCAAACAGGCTGACCATGGATATCCTGATTAGAAAGTGGAATAACTTCTTCAACATAACTCTTATGGGATTTATTCAACTTCATGGAGACTCTCCACTGATTAATGGTTCTAAATCAAGGTTCTTACCTAGTGATTCATCCTGGTTCGATTAGAAGCTTGAAGAACTTGCCATGTGTCCACACAATCTATAGATTGATATCTTAATTAGAAAGTGGAATAACTTCTTCAACATAACTCCTATGAGATTTTTTCTATTCAACTTCATGGAGACTCTGCACTGATTAATGGTTCCAAATCAAGCTTCTTAAACAGTGATTTATCCTGGTTCGATTAGAAGCTTGAAGAACTTGCCATATGTCTAAACAGGCTAACGATGGATATCCTGATTAGAAAGTGGAATAACTTCTTCAAAATAACTCCTATGGGATTTGTTCCACTTCATGAAAGAATCTCCACTGATTAATGGTTCCAAATCAAGTTCCTTACATAGTGATTCATCCTGGTTCGATTAGAAGCTTGAAGAACTTGCCATGTGTCCAAACAGGCTAACCATGGATATCCTGATTAGAAAGTGGAATAACTTCTTCAACATAACTGCTATGGGATTTATTCAACTTCATGGAGACTCTGCACTGATTAATTGTTCCAAATCAAGGTTCTTACATAGTGATTCCTCCTGGTTCGATTAGAAGCTTGAAGAACTTGCCATGTGTCCAAACAATCTAACCATGGATATCCTGATTAGAAAGTGGAATAACTTCTTCAACATTACTCCTATGAGATTTATTCAACTTCATGAAAGACTCTCCACTGATTAATGGTTCCAAATCAAGCTTCTTACATAGTGATTCATCCTGGTTCGATTAGAAGCTTGAAGAACTTGCCATATGTCTAAACAGGCTAACGATGGATTTCCTGATTAGAAAGTGGAATAACTTCTTCAACATAACTCCTCTGGGATTTGTTCCACTTCATGAAAGAATTTCCACTGATTAATGGTTCCAAATCAAGCTTCTTACATAGTGATTCATCCTGGTTCGATTAGAAGCTTGAAGAACTTGCCATGTGTGCAAACAGGCTAACCATGGATATCCTGATTAGAAAGTGGAATAAATTCTTCAACATAACTCCTATGGGATTTATTCAACTTCATGGAGACTCTGCACTGATTAATTGTTCCAAATCAAGGTTCTTACATAGTGATTCATCCTGGTTTGATTAGAAGCTTGAAGAACTTGCCATGTGTCCAAACAATCTAACTATGGATATCCTGATTAGAAAGTGGAATAACTTCTTCAACATAACTCCTATGAGATTTATTCAACTTCATGAAAGACACTCCACTGATTAATGGTTCCAAATAAGGCTACTTACATAGTGATTTATCTTGGTTTGATTAAAAGCTTAAAGAACTTGCCATATGTCTAAACTCGCTAACCATGGATATCCTGATTAGAAAGTTGAATAACTTCTTCAACATAACTCCTATGGGATTTATTCAACTTCATGAAAGAATCTTCACTGTTTAATGGTTCCAAATGAAGCTTCTTACATAGTGATTCATCCTGGTTCCATTAGAAGCTTGAAGAACTTGCCATGTGTCCAAACATGGTAACCATGGATATCTTGATTAGAAAGTGGAATAACTTCTTTAACATAACTCCTTTGGGATTTATTCAACTTCATGGAGACTCTGCACTGATTAATGGTTCCAAATCAAGCTTCTTACATAGTGATTCATCCTGGTTCAATTAAAAGCTTGAAGAACTATCCTTATGTCTAAAAAGGCTAACGATGGATATCCTGATTAGAAAGTGGAATAACTTCTTCATCATAACTCCTATGGGATTTGTTCAACTTCATGAAAGAATCTCCACTAATTAATGGTTCCAAATCAAGCTTCTTACATAGTCATTCATCCTGGTTCGATTAGAAGCTTGAAGAACTTGCCATGTGTCCAAATAGGCTGACCATGGATATCCTGATTAGAAAGTGGAATAACTTCTTCAACATAACTCCTATGGAGTTTATTCAACTTCATGGAGACTCTGCAGTTATTAATGGTTCTAAATCAAGGTTCTTACCTACTTATTAATCCTGGGTTGATTAGAAGCTTGAAGAACTTGCCATGTGTCCAAACAATCTAACGATTGATATCCTGATTAGAAAGTGGAATAACTTCTTCAACATAACTCCTATGGGCTTTTTTTAATTCAACTTCATGGAGACTCTGCACTGATTAATGGTTCCAAATCAAGATTCTTACATAGTGATTCATCCTGGTTCGATTAGAAGCTTGAAGAACTTGCCATATGTCTAAACTGGCTAACGATGGATATCCTGATTAGAAAGTGGAATAACTTCTTCAACATAACTCCTATGGGATTTGTTCCACTTCATGAAAGAATCTCCACTGATTAATGGTTCCAAATCAAGCTTCTTACATAGTGATTCATCCTGGTTCGATTAGAACTTGAAGAACTTGCCATGTGTCGAAAGAGGCTAACCATGGATATCCTGATTAAAAAGTGGAATAACTTCTTCAACATAACTCCTATGAGATTTATTCAACTTCATGGAGACTCTGCACTGATTATTGGTTCCAAATCAAGCTTCTTACATAGTGATTCATCCTGGTTTGATTAGAAGCTTAAAGAACTTGCCATGTGTCCAAATAGGCTAACCATGGATATCCTGATTTGAAAGTGGAATAAATTTTTCAACATAACTCCTATGGGATTTATTCAACTTCATGGAGACTCTGCACTGAGTAATGGTTCCAAATCAAGGTTCTTACATAGTGATTAATCCTGGTTTGATTAGAAGCTTGACGAACTTGCCATATGTCCAAACAGGCTAAACATGGATATCCTGATTAGAAAGTGGAATAACTTCTTCAACATAACTTCTATGGGATTTATTCAACTTCATGAAAGACTCTCTACTGATTATTGGTTCCAAATCAAGCTTCTTAGATAGTGATTCATCTTGGTTTGATTAGAAGCTTGAAGAACTTGTTATATGTCCAAGCAGGATAAACATGGATAACCTGATTAGAAAGTGGAATAACTTCTTCAACATAACTCATATGAGATTTATTCAACTTCATGGAGACTCTGCACTTATTAATGGTTCCTAATCAAGGTTCTTACATAGTGATTTATCCTGGTTCAATTAAAAGCTTGAAGAACTATCCTTATGTCTAAACAGGCTAACGATGGATCTCCTGATTAGAAAGTGGAATAACATCTTCAACATAACTCCTATGGAGTTTATTCAACTTCATGGAGACTCTGCAGTTATTAATGGTTCTAAATCAAGGTTCATACCTACTTATTAATCCTGGGTTGATTAGAAGCTTGAAGAACTTGCCATGTGTCCAAACAATCTAACGATTGATATCCTGATTAGAAAGTGGAATAACTTCTTCAACATAACTCCTATGGGCTTTTTTTAATTCAACTTCATGGAGACTCTGCACTGATTAATGGTTCCAAATCAAGCTTCTTACATAGTGATTCATCCTGGTTCATTTAAAAGCTTGAAGAACTATCCTTATGTCTAAACAGGCTAACGATGGATCTCCTGATTAGAAAGTGGAATAACTTCTTCAACATAACTCCTATGGAGTTTATTCAACTTCATGGAGACTCTGCAGTTATTAATGGTTCTAAATCAAGGTTCATACCTACTTATTAATCATGGGTTGATTAGAAGCTTGAAGAACTTGCCATGTGTCCAAACAATCTAACGATTGATATCCTGATTAGAAAGTGGAATAACTTCTTCAACATAACTCCTATGGGCTTTTTTTAATTCAACTTCATGGAGACTCTGCACTGATTAATGGTTCCAAATCAAGATTCTTACATAGTGATTCATCCTGGTTCGATTAGAAGCTTGAAGAACTTGTCATATGTCTAAACAGGCTAACGATGGATATCCTGATTAGAAAGTGGAATAACTTCTTCAACATAACTCCTATGGGATTTGTTCCACTTCATGAAAGAATCTCCAATGATTAATGGTTCCAAATCAAGCTTCTTACATAGTGATTCATCCTGGTTCGATTAGAACTTGAAGAACTTGCCATGTGTCGAAAGAGGCTAACCATGGATATCCTGATTAAAAAGTGGAATAACTTCTTCAACATAACTCCTATGGGATTTATTCAACTTCATGGAGACTCTGCACTGATTATTGGTTCCAAATAAGGCTTCTTACATAGTGATTCATCATGGTTTGATTAGAAGCTTAAAGAACTTGCCATGTGTCCAAATAGGCTAACCATGGATATCCTGATTTGAAAGTGGAATAAATTCTTCAACATAACTCCTATGAGATTTATTCAACTTCATGGAGACTCTGCACTGATTAATGGTTCCAAATCAAGGTTCTTACATAGTAATTAATCCCTGTTTGATTAGAAGCTTGACGAACTTGCCATATGTCCATAACTTCTTCAACATAACTCCTATGGGATTTATTCAACTTCATGGAGACTCTTCACTGATTAATAGTTCTAAATCAAGCTTCTTATATAGTGATTCATCCTGGTTTGATTAGAAGCTTGAGGAACTTGTCATATTTCTAAACATGCTAAACATGGATATTCTAATTAGAAAGTGGAATAACTTCTTCAACATAATTCCTATGGGATTTATTCAACTTCATGGAGAATCTCCAATGATTAATGGTTCCAAATCAAGCTTCTTACATAGTGATTCATCCTGGTTTGATTAGAAGCTTGAAGAACTTGCCATGTGTCCAAACCTGCTAACCATGGATATCTTGATTAGAAAGTGGAATAACTTCTTCAACATAACTCCTATGGGATTTATTCAACTTCATGGAGACTCTGAACTGATTAATGGTTCCAAATCAAGTTTCTTACATAGTGATTTATGCTGGTTCGATTAGAAGCTTGAAGAACTTGCCATGTGTCCAAACAGGCTGACCATGGATAATCTGATTAGAAAGTGGAATAACTTCTTCAACATAACTCTTATGGGATTTATTCAACTTCATGGAGACTCTGCACTGATTAATGGTCCCAAATCAAGGTTCTTACCTAATGATTCATCCTGGTTTGATTAGAAGCTTGAAGAACTTGCCATGTGTCCAAACAATCTATAGATTGATATCCTAATTAGAAAGTGGAATAACTTCTTCAACATAACTCATATGAGTTTTTTCTATTCAACTTCATGGAGACTCTCCACTGATTAATGGTTCCAAATCAAGCTTCTTACATAGTGATTCATCCTGGTTCGATTAGAAGCTTGAAGAACTTGCCATGTGTGCAAACAGGCTAACCATGGATATCCTGATTAGAAAGTGGAATAACTTCTTCAACATAACTCCTATGGGATTTATTCAACTTCATGGAGACTCTGCACTGATTAATTGTTCCAAATCAAGGTTCTTACATAGTGATTCATCTTGGTTCGATTAGAAACTTGAAGAACTTGCCATGTGTCCAAACAATCTAACCATGGATATCCTGATTAGAAAGTGGAATAACTTCTTCAACATAACTCATATAAGATTTATTCAACTTCATGGAAGCCTCTCCACTGATTAATGGTTCCAAATCAAGCTACTTACATAGTGATTTGTCCTGGTTTGATTAGAAGCTTAAAGAACTTATCATATGTCTAAACTGGCTAACCATGGATATCCTGATTAGAAAGTTGAATAAATTCTTCAACATAACTCCTATGGGATTTATTCAACTTCATGAAAGAATCTTCACTGTTTAATGGTTCCAAATCAAGCTTCTTACATAGTGATTCATCCTGGTTCGATTAGAAGCTTGAAGAGTTTGCCATGTGTCTAAACATGCTAACCATGGATATCTTAATTAGAAAGTGGAATAACTTCTTTAACATAACTCCTATGGGATTTATTCAACTTCATGGAGACTCTGCACTGATTAATGGTTCCAAATCAAGCTTCTTACATAGTGATTCATCCTGGTTCAATTAAAAGCTTGAAGAACTATCCTTATGTCTAAACAGGCTAACGATGGATCTCCTGATTAGAAAGTGGAATAACTTCTTCAACATAACTCCTATGGAGTTTATTCAACTTCATGGAGACTCTGCAGTTATTAATGGTTCTAAATCAAGGTTCTTACCTACTTATTAATCCTGGGTTGATTAGAAGCTTGAAGAACTTGCCATGTGTCCAAACAATCTAACGATTGATATCCTGATTAGAAAGTGGAATAACTTCTTCAACATAACTCCTATGGGCTTTTTTTAATTCAACTTCATGGAGACTCTGCACTGATTAATGGTTCCAAATCAAGATTCTTACTTAGTGATTCATCCTGGTTCGATTAGAAGCTTGAAGAACTTGCCATATGTCTAAACAGGCTAACGATGGATATCTTGATTAGAAAGTGGAATAACTTCTTCAACATAACTCCTATGAGATTTGTTCCACTTCATGAAAGAATCTCCACTGATTAATGGTTCCAAATCAAGCTTCTTACATAGTGATTCATCCTGGTTTGATTAGAACTTGAAGAACTTGCCATGTGTCGAAAGAGGCTAACCATGGATATCCTGATTAAAAAGTGGAATAACTTCTTCAACATAACTCCTATGGGATTTATTCAACTTCATGGAGACTCTGCACTGATTATTGGTTCCAAATCAAGCTTCTTACATAGTGATTCATCATGGTTTGATTAGAAGCTTAAAGAACTTGCCATGTGTCCAAATAGGCTAACCATGGATATCCTGATTTGAAAGTTGAATAAATTCTTCAACATAACTCCTATGGGATTTATTCAACTTCATGGAGACTCTGCACTGATTAATGGTTCCAAATCAAGGTTCTTACATAGTGATTAATCCTGGTTTGATTAGAAGCTTGACGAACTTGCCATATGTCCAAACAGGCTAAACATGGATATCCTGATTAGAAAGTGGAATAACTTCTTCAACATAACTTCTATGGGATTTATTCAACTTCATGAAAGACTCTCTATTGATTATTGGTTCCAAATCAAGCTTCTTAGATAGTGATTCATCTTGGTTTGATTAGAAGCTTGAAGAACTTGTCATATGTCCAAGCAGGATAAACATGGATAACCTGATTAGAAAGTGGAATAACTTCTTCAACATAACTCATATGAGATTTATTCAACTTCATGGAGACTCTGCACTTATTAATGGTTCCTAATCAAGGTTCTTACATAGTGATTCATCCTGGTTCGATTAGAAGCTTGAAGAACTTGCCATGTGTTTAAACAATCTAACCATGGATATCATGATTGGAAAGTGGAATAACTTCTTCAACATAATTCCTATGGGATTTATTCAACTTCATGAAATAATCTCCACTGATTAATGGTTCCAAACCAAGCTTTTTACATAGTGATTCATCCTGGTTTGATTAGAAGCTTGAAGAACTTGTCATATGTCCAAACAGGCTAAACATGGATCTCTTGATTAAAAAGTGGAATAACTTCTTCAACATAACTCCTATGAAATTTATTCAACTTCATGGAGACTCTCCACTAATTAATGGTTCCAAATAAAGCTTTTTACATAGTGATTTATCCTGGTTCGATTAGAAGGTTGAAGAATTTGTCATATGTCCAAACAGGCTAAACATGGATATCTTGATTAGAAAGTGGAATAACTTCTTCAACATAACTCCTATGGGATTTATTCAACTTCATGGAGACTCTTCACTGATTAATAGTTCTAAATCAAGCTTCTTACATAGTGATTCATCCTGGTTTGATTAGAAGCTTGAGGAACTTGTCATATGTCTAAACAGGCTAAATATGGATATCCTGATTAGAAAGTGGAATAACTTCTTCAACATAATTCCTATGGGATTTATTCAACTTCATGGAGAATCTCCAATGATTAATGGTTCTAAATCAAGCTTCTTACATAGTGATTCATCCTGGTTTGATTAGAAGCTTGAAGAACTTGCCATGTGTCCAAACCTGCTAACCATGGATATCTTGATTAGAAAGTGGAATAACTTCTTCAACATAACTCCTATGGGATTTATTCAACTTCATGGAGACTCTGAACTGATTAATGGTTCCAAATCAAGCTTCTTACATAGTGATTTATGCTGGTTCGATTAGAAGCTTGAAGAACTTGCCATGTGTCCAAACAGGCTGACCATGGATAATCTGATTAGAAAGTGGAATAACTTCTTCAACATAACTCCTATGGGATTTGTTCCACTTCATGTAATAATCTCCACTGATTAATGGTTCCAAATCAAGCTTCTTACATAGTGATTCATCCTGGTTCGATTAGAACTTGAAGAACTTGCCATGTGTCGAAAGAGGCTAACCATGGATATCCTGATTAGAAAGTGGAATAACTTCTTCAATATAACTCCTATGGGATTTATTCAACTTCATGGAGACTCTGCACTGATTAATGGTTCCAAATCAAGGTTCTTACCTAGTGATTCATCCTGGTTCGATTAGAAGCTTAAAGAACTTGCCATGTGTCCAAACAATCTATAGATTGATATCCTAATTAGAAAGTGGAATAACTTCTTCAACATAACTCATATGAGTTTTTTCTATTCAACTTCATGGAGACTCTCCACTGATTAATGGTTCCAAATCAAGCTTCTTACATAGTGATTCATCCTGGTTCGATTAGAAGCTTGAAGAACTTGCCATGTGTGCAAACAGGCTAACCATGGATATCCTGATTAGAAAGTGGAATAACTTCTTCAACATAACTCCTATGGGATTTATTCAACTTCATGGAGACTCTGCACTGATTAATTATTCCAAATCAAGGTTCTTACATAGTGATTCATCTTGGTTCGATTAGAAACTTGAAGAACTTGCCATGTGTCCAAACAATCTAACCATGGATATCCTGATTAGAAAGTGGAATAACTTCTTCAACATAACTCATATAAGATTTATTCAACTTCATGGAAGCCTCTCCACTGATTAATGGTTCCAAATCAAGCTACTTACATAGTGATTTATCCTGGTTTGATTAGAAGCTTAAAGAACTTGTCATATGTCTAAACTGGCTAACCATGGATATCCTGATTAGAAAGTTGAATAACTTCTTCAACATAACTCCTATGGGATTTATTCAACTTCATGAAAGAATCTTCACTGTTTAATGGTTCCAAATCAAGCTTCTTACATAGTGATTCATCCTGGTTTGATTAGAAGCTTGAAGAACTTGCCATGTGTCTAAACATGCTAACCATGGATATCTTAATTAGAAAGTGGAATAACTTCTTTAACATAACTCCTATGGGATTTATTCAACTTCATGGAGACTCTGCACTGATTAATGGTTCCAAATCAAGCTTCTTACATAGTGATTCATCATGGTTCAATTAAAAGCTTGAAGAACTATCCTTATGTCTAAACAGGCTAACGATGGATATCCTGATTAGAAAGTGGAATAACTTCTTCAACATAACTCCTATGAGATTTATTTAACTTCATGGAGACTCCTCACTGATTAATAGTTCTAAATCAAGCTTCTTACATAGTGATTCATCCTGGTTTGATTAGAAGCTTGAGGAACTTGTCATATGTCTAAACAGGCTAAACATGGATATCCTGATTAGAAAGTGGAATAACTTCTTCAACATAACTCCTATGAGATTTATTCAACTTCATGGAGAATCTCCAATGATTAATGGTTCCAAATCAAGCTTCTTACATAGTGATTCATCCTGGTTTGATTAGAAGCTTGAAGAACTTGCCATGTGTCCAAACTTGCTAACCATGGATATCTTGATTAGAAAGTGGAATAACTTCTTCAACATAACTCCTATGGGATTTATTCAACTTCATGGAGACTCTGCACTGATTAATGGTTCCAAATCAAGCTTCTTACATAGTGATTCATCCTGGTTCGATTAGAAGCTTGAAGAACTTGCCATATGTCTAAACAGGCTAACGATGGATATCCTGATTAGAAAGTGGAATAACTTCTTCAACATAACTCCTATGGGATTTGTTCCACTTCATGAAATAATCTCCACTGATTAATGGTTCCAAATCAAGCTTCTTACATAGTGATTCATCCTGGTTCGATTAGAACTTGAAGAACTTGCCATGTGTCGAAAGAGGCTAACCATGGATATCCTGATTAGAAAGTGGAATAACTTCTTCAATATAACTCCTATGGGATTTATTCAACTTCATGGAGACTCTGCACTGATTAATGGTTCCAAATCAAGCTTCTTACATAGTGATTCATCCTGGTTTGATTAGAAGCTTAAAGAACTTGCCATGTGTCCAAACAGGCTAACCATGGATATCTTGATTTGAAAGTGGAATAAATTCTTCAACATAACTCCTATGGGATTGATTCAACTTCATGGAGACTCTGCACTGATTAATGGTTCCAAATCAAGGTTCTTAGATAGTGATTAATCCTGGTTTGATTAGAAGCTTGACGAACTTGCCATATGTCCAAACAGGCTAAACATGGATATCCTGATTAGAAAGTGGAATAACTTCTTCAACATAACTTCTATGGGATTTATTCAACTTCATGAAAGACTCTCCACTGATTATTGGTTCCAAATCAAGCTTCTTAGATAGTGATTCATCTTGGTTTGATTAGAAGCTTGAAGAACTTGTCATATGTCCAAGCAGGATAAACATGGATAACCTGATTAGAAAGTGGAATAACTTCTTCAACATAACTCATATGAGATTTATTCAACTTCATGGAGACTCTGCACTTATTAATGGTTCCTAATCAAGGTTCTTACATAGTGATTCATCCTGGTTCGATTAGAAGCTTGAAGAACTTGCTATGTGTTTAAACAATCTAACCATGGATATCATGATTGGAAAGTGGAATAACTTCTTCAACATAACTCCTATGAGATTTATTCAACTTCATGAAATAATCTCCACTGATTAATGGTTCCAAACCAAGCTTCTTACATATTTATTCATCCTGGTTTGATTAGAAGCTTGAAGAACTTGTCATATGTCCAAACAGGCTAAACATGGATATCTTGATTAAAAAGTGGAATAACTTCTTCAACATAACTCCTATGAAATTTATTCAACTTCATGGAGACTCTCCACTAATTAATGGTTCCAAATATAGCTTTTTACATAGTGATTTATCCTGGTTCGATTAGAAGGTTGAAGAACTTGTCATATTTCCAAACAGGCTAAACATGGATATCTTGATTAGAAAGTGGAATAACTTCTTCAACATAACTCCTATGGGATTTATTCAACTTCATGGAGACTCTTCACTGATTAATAGTTCTAGATCAAGCTTCTTACATAGTGATTCATCCTGGTTTGATTAGAAGCTTGAGGAACTTGTCATATGTCTAAACAGGCTAAACATGGATATCCTTATTAGAAAGTGGAATAACTTCTTCAACATAACTCCTATGAGATTTATTCAACTTCATGGAGAATCTCCAATGATTAATGGTTCCAAATCAAGCTTCTTACATAGTGATTCATCCTGGTTTGATTAGAAGCTTGAAGAACTTGCCATGTGTCCAAACCTGCTAACCATGGATATCTTGATTAGAAAGTGGAATAACTTCTTCAACATAACTCCTATGGGATTTATTCAACTTCATGGAGACTCTGCACTGATTAATGGTTCCAAATCAAGCTTCTTACATAGTGATTCATCCTGGTTCGATTAGAAGCTTAAAGAACTTGCCATGTGTCCAAACAGGCTGACCATGGATAATCTGATTAGAAAGTGGAATAACTTCTTCAACATAACTCTTATGGGATTTATTCAACTTCATGGAGACTCTGCACTGATTAATGGTTTCAAATCAAGGTTCTTACCTAGTGATTCATCCTGGTTTGATTAGAAGCTAAAAGAACTTGCCATGTGTCCAAACCTGCTAACCATGGATATCTTGATTAGAAAGTGGAATAACTTCTTCAACATAACTCCTATGGGATTTATTCAACTTCATGGAGACTCTGCACTGATTAATGGTTCCAAATCAAGCTTCTTACATAGTGATTCATCCTGGTTCGATTAGAAGCTTGAAGAACTTGCCATGTGTCCAAACAGGCTGACCATGGATAATCTGATTAGAAAGTGGAATAACTTCTTCAACATAACTCTTATGGGATTTATTCAACTTCATGGAGACTCTGCACTGATTAATGGTTTCAAATCAAGGTTCTTACCTAGTGATTCATCCTGGTTCGATTAGAAGCTTGAAGAACTTGCCATGTGTCCAAACAATCTATAGATTGATATCCTAATTAGAAAGTGGAATAACTTCTTCAACATAACTCATATGAGATTTTTTCTATTCAACTTCATGGAGACTCTGCACTGATTATTGGTTCCAAATCAAGCTTCTTACATAGTGATTCATCCTGGTTTGATTAGAAGCTTGAAGAACTTGACATATGTCTAAACAGGCTAACGATGGATATCCTGATTAGAAAGTGGAATAACTTCTTCAACATAACTCCTATGGGATTTGTTCCACTTCATGAAAGAATCTCCACTGATTAATGGTTCCAAATCAAGCTTCTTACATAGTGATTCATCCTGGTTCGATTAGAACTTGAAGAACTTCCCATGTGTCAAAAGAGGCTAACCATGGATATCCTGATTAGAAAGTGGAATAACTTCTTCAACATAACTCCTATGGGGTTTATTCAACTTCACGGAGACTCTGCAGTTATTAATGGTTTTAAATGAAGGTTCTTACCTAGTTATTAATCCTGGTTTTATTAGAAGCTTGAAGAACTTGCCATGTGTCCAAACAATCTAACGATTGATATCCTGATTAGAAAGTGGAATAACTTCTTCAACATAACTCCTATGGGATTTTTTTTATTCAACTTCAAGGAGACTCTGCACTGATTAATGGTTCCAAATCAAGATTCTTACATAGTAATTCATCCTGGTTCGATTAGAAGCTTGAAGAACTTGCCATATGTCTAAACAGGCTAACGATGGATATCCTGATTAGAAAGTGGAATAACTTCTTCAACATAACTCCTATGGGATTTGTTCAACTTCATGAAAGAATCTCCACTGATTAATGGTTCCAAATCAAGCTTCTTACATAGTGATTCATCCTGGTTCGATTAGAAGCTTGAAGAACTTGTCATGTATCCAAACAGGCTGACCATGGATATCCTGATTAGAAACTGGAATAACTTTTTCAACATAACTCCTATGGGGTTTATTCAACTTCATGGAGACTCTGCAGTTATTAATGGTTCTAAATCAAGGTTCTTACCTAGTTATTAATCTTGGTTTTATTAGAAGCTTGAAGAACTTGCCATGTGTCCAAACAATCTAACGATTGATATCCTGATTAGAAAGTGGAATAACTTCTTCAACATAACTCCTATGGGATTTTTTTAATTCAACTTCAAGGAGACTCTGCACTGATTAATGGTTCCAAATTAAGATTCTTACATAGTGATTCATCCTGGTTCGATTAGAAGCTTGAAGAACTTGTCATATGTCTAAACAGGCTAACGATGGATATCCTGATTAGAAAGTGGAATAACTTCTTCAACATAACTCCTATGGGATTTATTCCACTTTATGAAAGAATCTCCACTGATTAATGGTTCCAAATCAAGCTTCTTACATAGTGATTCATCCTGGTTCGATTAGAGCTTGAAGAACTTGCCATGTATCGAAAGAGGCTAACCATGGATATCCTGATTAGAAAGTGTAATAACTTCTTCAACATAACTCCTATGGGATTTATTCAACTTCATGGAGACTCTGCACTGATTAATGGTTCCAAATCAAGGTTCTTACATAGTGATTCATCCTGGTTCGATTAGAAGCTTGAAGAACTTGCCATGTGTCCAAACAATCTAACCATGGATATCTTGTTTAGAAAAGTTGAATAACTTCTTCAACATAACTCCTATGGGGTTTATTCAACTTCATGAAAAAATCTCCACTGATTAATGGTTCTAAATCAAGCTTCTTACATAGTTATTTATCCTGGTTTGATTAGAAGCTTGAAGAACTTGCCATATATCCAAACATTCTAACCATGGATATCCTGATTAGAAAGTGGAATAACTTCTTCAACATACCTCCTATGGGGTTTATTCAATTTCATGGAGACTCTCCACTTATTAATGATTCCAAATCAAGCTTCTTACATATTTATTCATCCTGGTTTGATTAGAAGTTTAAAGAACTTGTCATATGTCCAAACAGGCTAAACATGGATATCCTGATTAAAAAGTGGAATAACTTCTTCAACATAACTCCTATGGGATTTATTCAACTTCATGAAGTAATCTTAACTGATTAATAGTTCCAAATCAAGCTTCTTACATAGTGATTCATCCTAGTTTGATTAGAAGCTTGAAGAACGTGTCATGTGTCCAAACAAGCTAACCATGGATATCATGATTAGAAAGTGGAATAACTTCTTCAACATAACTCCTATGGGATTTATTCAACTTCATGGAGACTCTGCACTGATTAATGGTTCCAAATCAAGCTTCTTACATAGTGATTCATCCTGGTTTGATTAGAAGCTTAAAGAACTTGCCATATGTCTAAACAGGCTAACCATGGATATCCTGATTAGAAAGTGAAATATCTTCTTCAACATAACTCCTATGGGATATATTAAACTTCATGAAAAAAAATCCACTGATTAATGGTTCCAAATCAAGCTTCTTACATAGTGATTCATCCTGGTTTGATTAGAAGCGTGAAGAACTTGCCATGTGTCCAAACAGGCTAACCATGGATATCCTGATTAGAAAGTAGAATAACTTCTTCAACATAACTCCTATGGAATTTATTCAACTTCATGGAGACTCTGCACTGATTAGTGGTTCCAAATCAAGGTTCTTACAAAGTGATTCATCCTAGTTTGATTATACGCTTGACAAACTTGCCATATGTCCAAACAGGATAAACATGGATATCCTGATTAGAAAGTGGAATAACTTCTTCAACATAACTTCCATGGGATTTATTCAACTTCATGAAAGACTCTCCACTTATTATTGGTTCCAAATCAAGCTTCTTAGATAGTGATTCATCGTGGTTTGATTAGAAGCTTGAAGAACTTGTCATATGTCCAAGCAGGCTAAACATGGATAACCTGATTAAAAAGTGGAATAACTTCTTCAACATAACCATATGGGATTTATTCAACTTCATGGAGACTCTGCACTTATTAATGGTTCCTAATCAAGGTTCTTACATAGTGATTAATCCTGGTTCGATTAGAAGCTTGAAGAACTTGCCATGTGTTTAAACAACCTAACCATGGATATCATGATTAGAAAGTGGAATAACTTCTTCAACATAACTCCTATGGGATTTATTCAACTTCATGAAATAATCTCCACTGACTAATGGTTCCAAACCAAGCTTCTTACATAGTGATTCATCCTAGTTTGACTAGAATCTTGAAGAACTTGTCATATGTCCAAACAGACTAAACATGGATATCTTGATTAAAAAGTTGAATAACTTCTTCAACATAACTCCTATGCGATTTATTCAACTTCATGGAGACTCTGCACTGATTAATGGTTCCAAATCAAGCTTCTTACATAGTGATTCATCCTGGTTCGATTAGAAGGTTGAAGAACTTGTCATATGTCCAAACAGGCTAAACATGGATATCCTGATTAGAAAGTGAAATAACTTCTTCAACATAACTCCTATGGGATTTACGCAACTTCATGGAGACTCTGCATTAATTAATAATTTCAAATCAAGCTTCTTACATAGTGATTCATCCTGGTTTGATTAGAAGCTTGAAGAATTTGTCATATGTCTAAAAATGCTAATAATGGATATCTTGATTAGAAAGTGGAATAACTTCTTCAACATAACTCATATGAGATATATTCAACTTCATGAAAGACTCTCCACTGATTAATGGTTCCAAATCAAGCTACCTACATAGTGACTCATTCTGGTTTGATTAAAAGCTTAAAGAACTTGCCATATGTCTAAACTTGCTAACCATGGATATCCTGATTAGAAAGTGGAATAACTTCTTCAACATAACTCCTATGGGATTTATTCAACTTCATGAAAGAATCTTTACTGATTAATTGTTCCAAATCAATCTTCTTACATAGTGATTCATTCTGGTTCGATTAGAAACTTGAAGAACTTCTCATGTGTCCAAACATGCTAAACATGGATATCCTGATTAGAAAGTGGAATAACTTCTTCAACATAACTCCTATGGGATTTGTTCCACTTCATCAAAGAATCTACACTTATTAATTGTTCCAAATCAAGCTTCTTACATAGTGATTCATCCTGGTTCGATTAGAAGCTTGAAGAACTTGCCATGTGTCCAAACAGGCTAACCATGGATATCAAGATTCGAAAGTGGAATAACTTCTTCATAATAACTCCTATGGGATTTATTCAACTTCATGGAGACTCTGCACTGATTAATGGTTCCAAATCAATCTTCTTACATAGTGATTCATCCTGGTTCGATTAGAAGCTTAAAGAACTTCCCATATGTCTAAACAGGCTAACCATTGATATCCTGATTAGAAAGTGGAATAACTTCTTCAACATAACTCCTATGGGATTTATTCAACTTCATGGAGACTCTGCACTGATTAATGGTTCCAAATCAATCTTCTTACATAGTGATTCATCCTGGTTCGATTAGAAGCTTAAAGAACTTCCCATATGTCTAAACAGGCTAACCATTGATATCCTGATTAGAAAGTGGAATAACTTCTTCAACATAACTCCTATGGGATTTATTCAACTTCATAAAATAATCTCCACTGATTAATGGTTCCAAATCAAGCTTCTTACATAGTGATTCATCCTGGTTCGACTAGAAGCTTGAAGAACTTGCCATGTGTCTAAACAGGCTAACAATGGATATCATGATTAGAAAGTGGAATAACTTCTTCAACATAACTTATATGGGATTTATTCAACTTCATGGAGACTCTCCACTGATTAAATGGTTCCAAATCAAGGTTCTTACATAGTGCTTCATCCTGGTTTGATTAAAAGCTTGACGATTTTGCCATATGTCCAAACAGGCTAAACATGGATATCCTGATTAGAAAGTGGAATAACTTCTTCAACATAACTCCTATGGGATTTATTCAACTTCATGAAAGAATCTCCACTGATTAATGGTTCCAAATCAAGCTTCTTACATACTGATTCATCCTGGTTTGATTAGAAGCTTGAAGAACTTGCCATATGTCCAAACATGCTAAACATGGATATCCTGATTAGAAAGTGGAATAACTTCTTCAACATAACTCCTATGGGATTTATTCAACTTCATGAAAGACTCTCCATTGATTAATTGTTCCAAATCAACCTTCTTACATATTGATTCATCCTGGTTTGATTAGAAGCTTAAAGAACTTCCCATATGTCTAAACAGGCTAACCATTGATATCCTGATTAGAAAGTGGAATAACTTCTTCAACATAACTCCTATGGGATTTATTCAACTTCATGAAATAATCTCCATTGATTAATGGTTCCAAATCAAGCTTCTTACATAGTGATTCATCCTGGTTCGACTAGAAGCTTGAAGAACTTGCCATGTGTCCAAACAGGCTAACCATGGATATCCTGATTAGAAAGTGGAATAAATTCTTCAACATAACTTATATAGGATTTATTCAACTTCATGGAGACTCTGCACTGATTAAATGGTTCCAAATCAAGGTTCTTACATAGTGCTTCATCCTGGTTTGATTAGAAGCTTGACGAACTTGCCATATGTCCAAACAGGCTAAACATGGATATCCTGATTAGAAAGTGGAATAACTTCTTCAACATAACTCCTATTGGATTTATTTAACTTCATGAAAGAATCTCCACTGATTAATGGTTCCAAATCAAGCTTCTTAAATACTGATTCATCCTGGTTTGATTAGAAGCTTGAAGAACTTGCCATATGTCCAAACATGCTAAACATGGATATCCTGATTAGAAAGTGGAATAACTTCTTCAACATAACTCCTATGGGATTTATTCAACTT
>MU106493.1:35057-54692 GCA_012274485.2 Sinapis alba
TAATGGTTCCAAATCAAGCTTCTTACATAGTGATTCATCCTGGTTCGATTAGAAGCTTGAAGAACTTGCCATGTGTCCAAACAGGCTGACCATGGATATCCTGATTAGAAAGTGGAATATCTTCTTCAACATAACTCCTATGGGATTTATTCAACTTCATGGAGACTCTGCAGTTATTAATGGTTCTAAATCAAGGTTCTTACCTCGTGATTAATCCTGGTTTGATTAGAAGCTTGAAGAACTTGCCATGTGTCCAAACAATCTAACGATTGATATCATGATTAGAAAGTGGAATAACTTCTTCAACATAACTCCTATGGGATTTTTTCTATTCAACTTCATGGAGACTCTACACTGTTTAATGGTTCCAAATCAAGCTTCTTACATAGTGATTCATCCTGGTTCGATTAGAAGCTTGAAGAACTTGTCATGTGTCCAAACAGGCTGACCATGGATATCCCGATTAGAAAGTGGAATAACTTCTTAAATATAACTCTTATGGGATTTATTCAACTTCATGGAGACTCTGCACTGATTAATGGTTCCAAATTAAGCTTCTTACATAGTGATTCATCCTGGTTCAATTAAAAGCTTGAAGAACTATCCTTATGTCTAAACAGGCTAACGATGGATATCCTGATTAGAAAGTGGAATAACTTCTTCATCATAACTCCTATGGGATTTGTTCAACTTCATGAAAGAATCTCCACTGATTAATGGTTCCAAATCAAGCTTCTTACATAGTGATTCATCCTGGTTCGATTAGAAGCTTGAAGAACTTGCCATGTGTCCAAAAAGGCTGACCATGGATATCCTGATTAGAAAGTGGAATATCTTCTTCAACATAACTCCTATGGGATTTATTCAACTTCATGGAGACTCTGCAGTTATTAATGGTTCTAAATCAAGGTTCTTACCTAGTGATTAATCCTGGTTTGATTAGAAGCTTGAAGAACTTGCCATGTGTCCAAACAATCTAACGATTGATATCATGATTAGAAAGTGGAATAACTTCTTCAACATAACTCCTATGAGATTTTTTCTATTCAACTTCATGGAGACTCTGCACTGATTAATGGTTCCAAATTAAGCTTCTTACATAGTGATTCATCCTGGTTCGATTAGAAGCTTGAAGAACTTGCCATGTGTCCAAACAATCTAACCATGGATATCCTGATTAGAAAGTGGAATAACTTCTTCAACATAACTCCTATGAGATTTATTCAACTTCATGAAAGACTCTCCACTGATTAATAGTTCCAAATCAAGCTACTTACATAGTGATTTATCCTGGTTTGATTAGAAGCTTAAAGAACTTGCCATATGTCTAAACTGGCTAACCATGGATATCCTGATTAGAAAGTTGAATAACTTCTTCAACATAACTCCTATGAGATTTATTCAACTTCATAAAAGACTCTTCACTGATTAATGGTTCCAAATCAAGCTTCTTACATAGTGATTCATCCTGGTTCGATTAGAAGCTTGAAGAACTTGCCATGTGTCCAAACAGGCTGACCATGGATATCCTGATTAGAAAGTGGAATATCTTCTTCAACATAACTCCTATGGGATTTATTCAACTTCATGGAGACTCTGCAGTTATTAATGGTTCTAAATCAAGGTTCTTACCTAGTGATTAATCCTGGTTTGATTAGAAACTTGAAGAACTTGCCATGTGTCCAAACAATCTAACGATTGATATCATGATTAGAAAGTGGAATAACTTCTTCAACATAACTCCTATGGGATTTTTTCTATTCAACTTCATGGAGACTCTGCACTGATTAATGGTTCTAAATCAAGCTTCTTACATAGTGATTCATCCTGGTTCGATTAGAAGCTTGAAGAACTTGCCATGTGTCCAAACAATCTAACCATGGATATCCTGATTAGAAAGTGGAATAACTTCTTCAACATAACTCCTACGGGATTTATTCAACTTCATGGAGACTCTGCACTGATTAATGGTTTCAAATCAAGGTTCTTACATAGTGAACCATCCTGGTTCGATTAGAAGCTTGAAGAACTTGCCATGTGTCCAAACAGGCTGACCATGGATATCCTGATTAGAAAGTGGAATATCTTCTTCAACATAACTCCTATGGGATTTATTCAACTTCATTGAGACTCTGCAGTTATTAATGGTTCTAAATCAAGGTTCTTACCTAGTGATTAATCCTGGTTTGATTAGAAGCTTGAAGAACTTGCCATGTGTCCAAACAATCTAACGATTGATATCATGATTTGAAAGTGGAATAACTTCTTCAACATAACTCCTATGAGATTTTTTCTATTCAACTTCATGGAGACTCTGCACTGATTAATGGTTCCAAATCAAGCTTCTTACATAGTGATTCATCCTGGTTCGATTAGAAGCTTGAAGAACTTGCCATATGTCTAAACAGGCTAACGATGGATATCCTTATTAGAAAGTGGAATAACTTCTTCAACATAACTCCTATGGGATTTGTTCCACTTCATGAAAGAATCTCCACTGATTAATGGTTCCAAATCAAGCTTCTTACATAGTGATTCATCCTGGTTCGATTAGAAGCTTGAAGAACTTGCCATGTGTCCAAACAGGCTAACCATGGATATCCTGATTAGAAAGTGGAATAACTTCTTCAACATAACTCCTACGGGATTTATTCAACTTCATGGAGACTCTGCACTGATTAATGGTTTCAAATCAAGGTTCTTACATAGTGATTCATCCTGGTTTGATTAGAAGCTTGACGAACTTTCCATATGTCCAAACAGGCTAAACATGGATATCCTGATTAGAAAGTGGAATAACTTCTTCAAAATAACTCCTATGGGATTTATTCAACTTCATGAAAGAATCTCCACTGATTAATGGTTCCAAATCAAGCTTTTTACATAGTGATTCATCCTGGTTTGATTAGAAGCTTGAAGAACTTGCCATATGTCCAAACATGTCAAGGTCATCACCTAAGTCTTGAGGAGACTGTGACCTAAAGGCATTGGAGTTAAAGAGAATGTGTGATCAGTGGTTGAATGCACACATCCTTGAGATGTTATGCTCCTGATCTTAAGGCTCATTGAGGCTCACTTCAAGCTTGGACCTAGACTCAATCCAAGCTTGAGAAGGGGAGCTAAGTGAGCCGCCTGATGATCCTAGCTCAGTGACCTGTTGTTCCTCCTTACCATTGCAAGCGAACTGAAGAAGGAGCCAACTGGGTCTAGGCTGTGGCAAGCCTAGTCAACAGATTGTTCAGAGCAGTCTTGGCTTGGTATGAAGAAGGTTTCTCTATCAATGCGGCTTCTAGTGTGAGGTGGTTGAAGAGGGAGCTAAGGTATCTACTAGCATTCAATCATGGTTGGCGAGTAATGAAGAGAGGTTGCAATGGTTTGTTTGATCAGGATCATGAAGCCTTCACACTGTCCAAGCTTGTTCCTTGAAAGAGGTCTCAAGCTTGAGGGGGAGTGTTGAAGAGGCTTCAATGATCAAGGGAGAGTTTCAGCAATGAGGAGTTCAAGTGGCAAGTTCAAGCCAGCCACTCCTCACAAATTATACAAGGGAGTAAACCTAATCCTTTACTTTACATATATTCATGATAGGTTTATCTCTTGAGAACTGATACACTTGTGGGATGATGTATCAGGTACTTGTTACTCTATCAAGGAAGATCCGGTGTGTCCGAGCACTGAAACCTAACAAGAGGTTAGGTGAAAGGGGGAGAGACCAGGATCGGTTCTGAAGAAGAGTTCAAGGTGTAGGAAAAGAAAAGAGGCCATGATCCAGGGTCTTTGTGTCCAACACATTGATACTAAGACACAAAGACCCACTGGCCAATCCCTAGGCCTTGAAGGACCTACTCTTTTTCCCTTACAAGGTTTTGTCCCAAAGGGTTTTCCTTGTAAGGTTTTTAATGAGGGGATTCTTCAAGGTTCCAAGCTTGACATAGGATCACCTAGAGTCAAGCTTGAGGGGGAGTGTTGACTTGAAGAAAGAAATGGAGCCAAAGGAGGAGTTGGGATGAGTTTGGGTCTTGTGCAAGAATAGGGAAAGACCTCTTGAGATTGTCTGTCAAGGCTTCAGGAGTGTTTAAAGATGTCTAGAAGTGTCCTGAAGACTATGAAAAGATAGGGTTTAAGTCCAGGAGGGACTTAGACACCATTTGGAGAGAATTGGGTGATGGTGCAAATATAGGGTGTCCGGGAGGTTCAGACGGTATGGACGGTACGGACGGACCGTGCAAACTTAGGGCGACCCTAACCGAGTCAGTTTCGACCATTGGAGAAGCTAAGGAGACATGTGCAAAAATAGGGTGAGGTACAGACAGGCGGTCCGTACCATCAACCAAAATTTACCCGTGATCGACCAGAAGCTGTGCAAACTTCGGGCGCCGGTTTAGAGAGCACTCAGGCAACCTTATTTGATTGTAATCAGACTGTTTATGGATAAGAAGGAGAGAGGGCGTGGTCAACAAGACAGGCTGACTCTTGGCTGTAAAGAGAAAGCAAAGGAGACAATGTATCTAGCCAAAGAAGTGGGCAGTTCATGGGAGCCTTTAGCTAGCCAATCAGAAGCCAGCCTTCCCTTGACCAGTTTAAACCATCCAATCAGATTCAGTCACCAAGATCACTCCAAGACTCCATCCTGGTCGTCCATCATTCAAGCATTATCAGCCATTAGATCTAGGTTTATGATTTGCAAGTGTAGACCTTATAAAAGCCTATGTAGTTGGTGATTTGTATCTTCAAGAGAGAGAGGGGGGTTTCCCCTCCTCCTTCATAATGAAATGTGTTCTTGTATCTGAAACTCTCTAATCTCTAGTCTTAGTCTCTTCTTAATCTCCTAGTCTCTTAATCTCAGTCTCTTTAGTCTCTTAAATTCACTCTAAACACTTCTAAATTATGTCTTTCTCTACAAACCATTTCAAGCTCTCATACTGCCCATTTGGGTTTCACACACACACAAACCAGAGTAGAGAACTCTTTAAAAACTCATAATTAATGGTTCCAAATCAAGGTTCTTACATAGAGATTCATCCTTGTTTGATTAGAAGCTTGAAGAACTTGCCATATGTTCAAACATGCTAAACATGGATATCCTGATTAGAAAGTGGAATAACTTCTTCAACATAACTCCTATGAGATTTATTCAACTTCATGAAAGAATCTCCACTAATTAATGGTTTCAAATCAAGCTTCTTACATAGTAATTAGTCCTGGTTCGATTAGAAGCTTAAAGAACTTGCCGTGTATTCAAACAGGCTAACCATGGATATCATGATTAGAAAGTGGAATAACTTCTTCAACATAACTCATATGGGATTTATTCAACTTCATGGAGACTGTGCACTGATTAATGGTTCCAAATCAAGCTTCTTACATAGTGATTCATCCTGGTTCGATTAGAAGCTTGAAGAACTTGGCATGTGTCCAAACAATCTAACCATGGATATCCTGATTAGAAAGTGGAATAACTTCCTCAACATAACTCCTATGGGGTTTATTCAACTTCATGAAAGAATCTCCTCTGATTAATGGTTCTAAATCAAGCTTCTTACATAGTGATTTATCCTGGTTTGATTAGAAGCTTGAAGAACTTGTCATATGTCCAAACATGCTAAACATGGATATCCTGATTAGAAAGTGGAATAAACCTCTTCAACATAACTTCTATGGTATTCAATTTCATGGAGACTCTCCACTTATTAATTATTCCAAATCAAGCTTCTTACATATTTATTCATCCTGGTTTGATTAGAAGTTTAAAGAACTTGTCATATGTCCAAACAGGCTAAACATGGATATCCTGATTAAAAAGTGGAATAACTTCTTCAACATAACTCCTATGGGATTTATTCAACTTCATGAAGTAATCTCCACTAATTAGTGGTTCCAAATCAAGCTTCTTACATAGTGATTCATCCTGGTTCGATTAGAAGCTTGAAGAACGTGTCATGTGTCCAAACAAGCTAACCATGGATATCCTAATTAGAAAGTGGAATAACTTCTTCAACATAACTCCTATGGAATTTGTTCAACTTCATGAAAGACACTCCACTGATTAATGGTTCCAAATCAAGCTACTTACATAGTGATTCATCCTGGTTCGATTAGAAGCTTGAAGAACTTGCCATATGTCTAAACTAGCTAACCATGGATATCCTGATTAGAAAGTGGAATAACTTCTTCAACATAACTCCTATGGGATTTATTCAACTTCATCAAAGAATCTTCACTAATTAATGGATCCAAATCAAGCTTCTTACATAGTGATTCATCCCGGTTATTTTAGAAGCTTGAAGAACTTGCCATGTATCCAAACAGGCTAACCATTGATATCCTTATTAGAAAGTGGAATAACTACTTCAACATAACTCCTATGGGATTTATTTAACTTCATGGAGACTCTACACTGATTAATGGTTACAAATCAAGCTTTTTACATAGTGATTCATCCTGGTTCGATTAGAAGCTTGGAGAACTTTCCATATGTCTAAACAGGCTAACCATGGATATGCTAATTAGAAAGTGGAATAACTTCTTCAACATAACTCCTATGGGATTTATTAAACTTCATGAAAGACTCTCCCTTGATTAATGGTTCCAAATCAAGCTTCTTACATAGTGATTCATCCAGGTTCGATTAGAAATTTGAAGAACTGTCCAGGTGTCCAAATAGGTTAACCATGGATATCCTGATTAGAAAGTTAAATAACTTCTTCAACATAACTCCTATGGGATTTATTCAACTTGATGGAGACTCTGCACTGATTAATGGTTCCAAATCAAGGTTCTTACATAGTGATTCATCCTGGTTAGATTAGAAGCTTGACGAACTTGCCATATGTCCAAACAGGCTAAATATGGATATCCTGATTAGAAAGTAGAATAACTTCTTCAACATAACTCCTATGGGATTTATTCAACTTCATGAAAGAATCTACACTGATTAATGGTTCCAAATCAAGCTTCTTACATAGTGATTCATACTGGTTTGATTAGAAGCTTGAAGAACTTGTCATATGTCCAAACAGGCTAAACATGGATATCCTGATTAAAAACTGGAATAACTGCTTCAACATAACTCCTATCTGATTTATTGAACTTCATGAAAGAATCTCCACTGATTAATGGTTCCAAATCAAGCTTCTTACATAGTGATTCATCCTGGTTCGATTAGAAGCTTGAAGAACTTGTGATATGTCCAAACAGGCTAAACATGGATATCTTGATTAGAAAGTGGAATAACCTCTTCAACATAACTCTTATGGGATTTATTCAACTTCATGGAGACTCTGCACTGATTAATGGTTCCAAATCAAGCTTCTTACATAGTGATTCATCCTGGTTTGATTAGAAGCTTGAAGAACTTGTCATATGTCCAAACAGGCTAAACATTGATATCCTGATTAAAAACTTGAATAACTTGTTCAACATAACTCCTATCTGATTTATTGAACTTCATGAAAGAATCTCCACTGATTAATGGTTCCAAATCAAGCTTCTTACATAGTGATTCATCCTGGTTCGATTAGAAGCTTGAAGAACTTGTCATGTGTCCAAACAGGCTAAACATGGATATCTTGATTAGAGAGTGGAATAACTTCTTCAACATAACTCCTATGGGATTTATTCAACTTCATGAAAGAATCTACACTGCACTGATTAATCAAATCAAGCTTCTTACATAGTGATTCATCCTGGTTCGATTAGAAGCTTGAAGAACTTTCCATATGTCTAAACAGGCTAACCATGGATATGCTAATTAGAAAGTTGAATAACTTCTTCAACATAACTACTATGGTATTTGTTCAAATTCATGAAAGAATCCCCACTGATTAATGGTTCCAAATCAAGATTCTTACATAGTGATTCATCCAGGTTCGATTAGATATTTGAAGAACTGTCCAGGTGTCCAAATAGGCTAACCATGGATATCCTGATTAGAAAGTGGAATAACTTCTTCAACATAACTCCTATGGGATTTATTCAACTTGATGGAGACTCTGCACTGATTAATGGTTCCAAATCAAGGTTCTTACATAGTGATTCATCCTGGTTAGATTAGAAGCTTGACGAACTTGCCATATGTCCAAACAAGCTAAATATGGATATCCTGATTAGAAAGTAGAATAACTTCTTCAACATAACTCCTATGGGATTTATTCAACTTCATGAAAGAATCTACACTGATTAATGGTTCCAAATCAAGCTTCTTACATAGTGATTCATCCTGGTTTGATTAGAAGTTTGAAGAACTTGTCATATGTCCAAACAGGCTAAACATGGATATCCTGATTAAAAACTGGAATAACTTCTTCAACATAACTCCTATCTGATTTATTGAACTTCATGAAAGAATCTCCACTGATTATTGGTTCCAAATCAAGCTTCTTACATAGTGATTCATCCTGGTTCGATTAGAAGCTTGAAGAACTTGTCATGTGTCCAAACAGGCTAAACATGGATATCTTGATTAGAAAGTGGAATAACTTCTTCAACATAACTCCTATGGGATTTATTCAACTTCATGGAAACTCTGCACTGATTAATGGTTCCAAATCAAGCTTCTTACATAATGATTCATCCTGGTTTGATTAGAAGGTTGAAGAACTTGTCATATGTCCAAACAGGCTAAACAAGGATATCCTGATTAGAAAGTGGAATAACTTCTTCAACATAACTCCTATGGGATTTATTCAACTTCATGAAAGACTCTCCACTGATTAAAGGTTCCAAATAAAGATTCTTACATAGTGATTAATTCTGGTTCGATTAGAAGCTTGAAGAACTTGCCATATGTCTAAACAGGCTAACCATGGATATCCTGATTAGAAAGTGGAATAACTTCTTCAACATAACTCCTATGGGATTTGTTCAACTTCATGAAAGAATCCCCACTGATTAATGGTTTCAAATCAAGCTTCTTACATAGTGATTCATCCTGATTCGATTAGAAGCTTGAAAAACTTGCCATGTGTTCAAACAGGCTAACCATGGATATCCTGATTAGAAAGTGGAATAACTTCTTCAACAGAACTCCTATGGGATTTTTTCAACTTCATGGAGACTCTGTGCTGATTAATGGTTCCAAATCAAGGTTCTTACATAGTGATTCATCCTGGTTTGATTAGAAGCTTGAGGAACTTGCCATATGGCCAAACAGGCAAAACATTGATATCCTGATTAGAAAGTGGAATAACTTCTTCAACATAACTCTTATGAGATTTATTCAACTTCATGAAAGAATCTCCACTGATTAATGGTTCCAAAATAAGCTTCTTACATAGTGATTTATCCTTGTTTGATTAGAAGCTTGAAGAACTTGCCATATGTCCAAACATGCTAAACATGGATATCCTGATTATAAAGTGGAATAACTTCTTCAACATAACTCCTATGGATTTTATTCAACTTCATGAAAGACTGATGCAACCGTGACTGAACTAGTTGCTGATTCGGATCTAGACGAGCTGGATGGAGCTAACAATGCCCAAGGAGCTGGAAAGAAGCTAGAGTTGATTGTGAGTGATCATATCGGCATGATGGATCAGGCTGGAAGGGAAGAAATTCAGCCCAACTCCTTTGTTGCATCTGGTCATTTTTCAGTCCAAAAGGAGATCAAATACACAAGTTGTGGATCCATTCTCTTTTTCTAAAAGGCCATCCATGAAAATGAAGTGAAGAAATCAGCAAAAACAATTTATTATTGAGTTTTCAAGACAATTTTAGTTTTAGTTAAGTTTTTCTTATTTTTCTACAATTTTAGGACTTTTCAATTTCTTCTTCTCTACTTAAACTCTCTTAAGTTTCAGAAACTATTATTCACTCTTTTTATCAAAAAACTCTCTCTAAATTTGTGAATCCTTTGTTCGTGATATGAACATTGATTGCTAAGGAGTTCATTCTCCAATTGCATCTTGTTTGTGATTGAAATCAGAGTTCATTCTCTTGATCACTAACACATCTATACAAGATTTGGTCAGTCCATAGATCATTTCTGAAGATTATCCAATCAACCCATCCATCCCATCTGAAATCAACCTCTTTCTCTCACAAACCAGAAGATCATCCTTCATAGAATCAGGGACAAAAAGGATCTCCTCACAAGGGATTCATCAAGTGGTATCAGAGGAGATTTGAAGGCTCTTGATCTTGGTTTGATTCTGAAACTCTCAAAATCTGGGTTTGCATCTGAAAATCTCTATTTCTTTTTTCTTTGTTTGGGAATCTGTTTTTTTTCTCTGTAATTCTCATAAAGCTCTTATCTTTCTATCTGTATAATCTGCAAGAGGGCCAACCTGATAAAAAGAAAAAGAAAAAAAAGAATTTTCAAAAGTTGAAGATAAATCCAACTTGGCTGAAGAGAAATCCAGCCCTGGTGGTAATGTCTCTTGCAAACAAAAATCTTGCAATCTATCTATCTCTTTCTTCTGTTTTGGGGTTGGGGAATTGATCTCTAAAGCTTGATCTTTGTTTGTTGCTGAGCTATTGGATTCACAAAGAAAACTCACTGAAAAATCAGAGAGAGACACTTGAGAGAGGAGAGGATTTGGCTATTCATATATGTGCTAACTTTTTTTGTTGAGATTGTAACAGGAAACCATGGCTGGAGATGTCAGTAAAAGAAAGGAGACACCAACTGTGACATTGAATAGATTGCAGATGGAAGCAATGATGTCTGAGATCATGAAAATAATGAAAAGGACTAATCTTTTACAAAAGAAACATGCTGATGATTTCTTTGGTAATGTTTCTTAGGATCAGAAGGATACTAAGATCAAAAGGAGGAGCAAGATACCATCTTTCTGTGGTAGAAACAACCCTGATGGATACTTGGAGTGGGAACAGCAAATGGAACTTGTTTTTGATGGCCAAAACTACTCAGAAAGAAAGAAGGTTAGATTGGCTACAACAAAGTTTTATGGAGATGCCCTTCAATGGTGGAATCAGCTTGTTACTACAAGAAGAAGAACAGGAGAAGCACAAGTTGCATCTTGGTTTGAGCTGAAACACTTCATGAAGAAACACTTTGTTTCTAGTAACTATAGCAGAAAGCAACCAAGACAGGCCCAAGAGGAGAGAAAAACTTTCCATGATCATGATCACCCAAGAAAGTATCAGTCTCATAAGCAAAGAAGGCCAGACCCACGTCCTCTCTCAAAAGTCAACGAGCCACTGTGTTCTAAGAAGAATTCAGCTATTCAAGAGCACATAAAAGAATCAATTTTTCTTAGACAAGAAACTCATAAGATTCAGACTGTGACTTCTGATTGTGCTAATGATTCTTATTCTTGTCATGACAGGGAGCATATGGGAGTTGAAGAACCTCAAGAGCTTGAGGAAGAATGTGGAAACCACACTGAAAAGGAGAAAGAAGTCTCAGATTGCTTACCATGGTTAAAAGACAAAGGAAAAACAAAGCTGCTGGAAAACTATGAGAGTTCTTTACTCTATTTTTAATTTATACCTGAAGTTACACCTGATTGTGATGAACTAAGCTGTTTTGAACCAGAGACAAGTAGCATTGATTCAATGTCTCAGGTCTTAGAAGAAAGCCCAGCAGAAGAAGCACAAAAGAGTTCACCACCAGAAGAAGAGTTGGAGCATTCCAACACTGAAGCATAAACAGATGCTAAGTCATTCTCTTTGAATTCACAAGAGCACCGTAAGGACCTTGTTATGGTTAATTCTCTGCCTGAAATTTTTGTTAAGGTTAGTTCTAGTGATGTCAAACGTTTTGGTCTAGACAAGGTAAAAGAATTTTGTGTTTCAAACTCTATTTTTGAAAACATGATTAACTCTTTTAAAGTATTTGAACAAGATAAACTCCTTGATCAAAAATGTTTTCAGTTTGTTAGTAAACTCAATCCTAGTCTTGTTTTGAGTTTTGATCAGTTTATGGAACATAACAAAAGCTTTGATCACCCTAAAAAGATATTAGAGCTTGTAATGCAGCAATCTGATTTTTGTTTCAGAAAATCTTGTGATTCACTTGATGGCTTTAAAGATAGTGGCTTTGATCTGATTTATTCTGGGCATGAACTGGTCACTGATGATTTGTTTGCATCTGATTATGCTTTGAACAAACCTAGAAAGTTCCAGGAACATAGAACACTTAGGGAAGAAACCGAGTTTGTTTATGAATCTGTTTTTTGAAACATGCTCATGCTTGTTCTGAAACTGATAAATATTGGTTTGTTTTGAGATCGTGCTTGAAGAATGGTGTTATTTTGAGCTTTGAGGATATATTAGTGTACAACACATTCTTTGAAAGTCATGCTAAACCTGTGAGATGTGTGCTAACTGATTATGAATCTGATCTTGAACTTAAACTTTTGTGTTCTGATTCTGATCATGTGGGACACAAATTGAAGTTGTTCTATGTTATTGAGTGCCTTGATACCATTCTGGTTTACAATACTTACTTTGATGTGTATCTTAAAAGTCTGAAACAAGTACAACATGTTCTCAGAAAGAAATGCTTGGTTATTGATCAGATTTAAAACATGTTTTTCCTATATGACACTGGATTTCTAGTCTCTGTTTTGAGTATCCAGGAACAACAGGATCCGTCTCAGAGGGTTACAAGGAACAATAGCAAATGCAAAACTTATAAGCCTGAGATTTGGAGATGGAATACTTGAGGAAAATGGATTCAAAACTCCAAGGAAGTTTATGTCCAAAACCTTACTTTGATGATGCTTTCATGCTTATTTTCTTGATCATTTGTCTCGCTTCTTACTTGTTTCCTTTTGATGTAGGAGATATATATTTGAGGACAAATATTTTTAAAGGAGGAGGGGATGATGCAACCCTGACTGAACTAGTTGCTGATTCGGATCTAGACGAGCTGGATGGAGCTAACAATGCCCAAGGAGCTGGAAAGAAGCTAGAGCTGATTGTGAGTGATGATATCGGCATGATGTATCAGGCTGGAAGGGAAGAAATTCAGCCCAACTCTTTTGTTGCATCAGATGGTCATTTTTCAGCCCAAAAGGAGATCAAATACACAAGTTGTGGATCCATTCTCTTTTTTTTAAAAGGCCATCCACGAAAATGAAGTGAAGAAATCAGCAAAAACAATTTATTATTGAGTTTTCAAGACAATTTTAGTTTTAGGTAAGTTTTTCTAATTTTTCTATAATTTTAGGACTTTTCAATTTTTTCTTCTCTACTTAAACTCTCTTAAGTTTCAGAAACTATTATTCACTCTTTTTATCAAAAACTATCTCTAAATTTGTGAATCCTTTGTTCGTGATATGAACATTGATTGCTAAGGAGTTCATTCTCCAATTGCATCTTGTTTGTGATTGAAATCAGAGTTCATTCTCTTGATCACTAACACATCTATACAAGATTTGATCAGTCCATAGATCATTTCTGAAGATCATCCAATCAACCCATCCATCCCATCTGAAATCAACCCCTTTCTCTCTCAAACCAGAAGATCATCCTTCATAGAATCAGGGACAAAAAGGATCTCCTCACAAGGGATTCATCAAAGACTCTCCACTGATTAATGGATCCAAATCAAGCTTCTTTCATAGTTATTCATCATGGTTTGATTAGAAGCTTGAAGAACTTGTCATTTGTCCAAACAGGCTAAACATGGATATCCTGATTAAAAAGTGGAATAACTTCTTCAACATAACTCCTATGTGATTTATTCAACTTCATGAAAGAATCTCCACTGATTAATGGTTCCAAATCAAGCTTCTTACATAGTGATTCATCTGTTTCGATTAGAAGCTTGAAAAACTTGCCATGTGTCCAAACAGGCTAACCATGGATATCCTGATTAGAAAGTGGAATAACTTCTTCAACATAGCTCTTATGGGATTTATTCAACTTCATGGAGATTCTGCATTGATTAATGGTTCCAAATCAAGCTTCTTACATAGTGATTCATCCTGGTTCTATTAGAAGGTTGAAGAACATGTCATATGTCCAAACATGCTAAACATGGATATCCTGATTCGAAAGTGGAATAACTTCTTCAACATAACTCCTATGGGATTTATTCAACGTCATAGAGACTCTTCACTGATTAATAGTTCTAAATAAAGCTTCTTACATAGTGATTCATCCTGGTTTGATTAGAAGCTTGAAGTACTTGTCATATGTCTATGCTAACAATGAATATCCTGATATAAAGTGGAATAACTTCTTCAACATCATAACTCCTTTGAGATTTATTCAACTTCATGAAAGACTCTCCACTGATTAATGGTTCCAAAAAAGATACTTACGTAGTGATTCATCCTTTTTTGATTAGAAGCTTGAAGAACTTGACATATGTCTAAACTGGCTAACCATGGATATCTTGATTAGAAAGTGGAATAACTTCTTCAACATAACTCCTATGGGATTTATTCAACTTCATGGAGACTCTTCACTTATTATTGGTTCCAAATCAAGCTTCTTACATAGTGATTCATCATGTTTCGATTAGAAGCTTGAAGAACTTGCCATATGTCTAAACAGGCTAACGATGGATATCCTGATTAGAAAGTGGAATAACTTCTTCAACATAACTCCTATGCGATTTATTCAACTTCATGAAAGACTCTCCACTGATTAATGGTTCCAAATCAAGCTACTTACATAGTGATTCTTCCTGGTTTGATTAGAAGCTTGAAGAAGTTGCCATATGTCTAAACTGGCTAACCATGTATATCCTGATTAGAAAGTGGAATAACTTCTTCAACATAACTTCTATGGGATTTATTCCATTTCATGAAAGAATATTCACTGATTAATGGTTTTAAATCAAGCTTCTTACATAGTGATTCATCCTGGTTCGATTAGAAGCTTGAAGAACTTGTAATATGTCCAAACAGCCTAAACATGGATATCCTGATTAAAATGTGTAATAACTTCTTCAACATAACTCCTCTTGGATTTATTCAATTTCATGAAGACTCTCCACTTATTAATGGTTCCAAGTCAAGCTTCTTACATATTGATTCATCGTGGTTTAATTAGAAGTTTGAAGAACTTGTCATATTTCCAAACAGGCTAAACATGGATATCCTGATTAGAAAGTTGAATAACTTCTTCAACATAGCTCCTATGGGATTTATTCAACTTCATGAAAGACTCTCCACTGATTATTGGTTCCAAATCAAGCTTCTTACATAGTGATTCATCCTAGTTTGATTAGAAGCTTGAAGAACTTGTCATATGTCTAAACAGGCTAACCAAGGATATACTGATTAGAAAGTGGAATAACTTCTTCAACATAACTCTTATGGGATTTATTCAACGTCATGGAGACTCTGCACGGATTAATAGTTCCAAATCAAGCTTCTTACATAGTGATTCATCCTGGTTTGATTAGAAGCATGAAGAACTTGTCATATGTCTAAACAGGCTAACAATGGATATCCTGATTAGAAAGTGGAATAACTTCTTCAACATAACTACTATAAGATTTATTCAACTTTATGGAAGACTCTCCACTGTTAATGGTTTCAAATCAAGATACTTACATAGTGATTCATCCTGGTTCGATTAGAAGCTTGAAGAACTTGCCATATGTCTAAACTTGCTAACCATGGATATCCTGATTAGAAAGTGAAATAACTTCTTCAACATAACTCCTATGGGATTTATTCAACTTCAAAAAAGAATCTTCATTGATTAATGGTTCCAAATCAAGCTTCTTACATAGTGATTCATCCTGGTTCGATTAGAAGGTTGAAGAACTTGTCATATGTCCAAACAAGCTAAACATGGATATCCTGATTAGAAAGTGGAATAACTTCTTCAACATAACTCCTATGGGATTTATTCAACTTCATGAAAGACTCTCCACTGATTAATGGTTCCAAATCAAGCTTCCAACATATTGATTCATCCTGGTTTGTTAGAAGTTTGAAGAACTTGTCATATGCCCAAACAGGCTAAACATGGATATCTTGAATAGAAAGTGGAATAACTTCTACAACATAACTCCTATGAGATTTATTCAACTTCATGAAATACTCTCAACTGATTAATTGTTCCAAATCAAGCTTCTTACATAGTGATTCATCCTGGTTTGATTAGAAACTTGAAGAACTTGTCATGTGTCCAAACAGGTTAACCATGGATATCTTGATTAGAAAGTGGAATAAATTCTTCAACATAACTCCTATGGGATTTATTCAACTTCATGAAAGACTCTCTACTGATTAATGGTTCCAAATCAAGCCTCTTAGATAGTGATTCATCCTGGTTTGATTTGAAGTTTGACGAACTTGCCATATGTCCAAACAAGCTAAACATGGATATCTTGATTAGAAAGTGGAATAACTTCTTAAACATAACTCCTATGGGATGTATTCAACTTCATGGAGACTCTGCACTGATTAATGGTTCCAAATCAAGCTTCTTACATAGTGATTCATCCTTGTTCGATTAGAAGCTTGAAGAACTTGCCATATGTCTAAACAGGCTAACGATGGATATCTTGATTAGAAAGTGGAATAACTTCTTCAACATAACTCCTATGGGATTTATTCAACTTCAAAAAAGAATCTCCACTGATTAATGTTTCCAAATCAAGCTTCTTACATAGTGATTCATCATGGTTTGATTAGAAGCTTGAAGAACTTGCCATATGTCTAAATTGGCTAACCATGGATATCCTGATTAGAAAGTGGAATAACTTCTTCAACATAACTCCTATGGGATTTATTCAACTTCATGAAAGAATCTGCACTGATTAATGGTTCCAAATCAAGCTTCTTACATAAGGATTCATCCTGGTTCGATTAGAAGCTTGAAGAACTTGCCATGTGTCCAAACAGGCTAACCATGGAGATCCTGATTAGAAAGTGGAATAACTTCTTCAACATAACTCCTATGGATCTTATTCAACTTCATGAAAGACTCTCCACGGATTAATGGTTCCAAATAAAACTTTTTACATAGTGATTCATCCTGGTTTGATTAGAAGCTTGAAGAACTTGTAATATGTCTAAACAGGCTAAACATGGATATACTGATTAGAAAGTGGAATAACTTCTTCAACATAACTCATATGGGATTTATTCAATTTCATGGATACTCTCCACTTATTAATGGTTCCAAATCTAGGTTCTTACATAGTGATTCATCCTGGTTTGATTAGAAGCTTGACGAACTTGCCATATGTCCAAACAGGCTAAACATGGATATCCTGATTAAAAAGTGGAATAACTTCTTCAACATAAATCCTATGTGATTTATTCAACTTCATGAAAGAATCTCCACTGATTAATGGTTCCAAATCAAGCTTCTTACATAGTGATTCATCCTGGTTCGATTAGAAGCTTGAAGAACTTGTCATGTGTCCAAACAGGCTAACAATGGATATCCTTATTAGAAAGTGGAATAACTTCTTCAACATTACTCCTATGGGATTTATTCAACTTCATGGAAACTCTGCACTTATTTATGGTTCAAATCAAGCTTCTTACATAGTGATTCATCCTGGATCGATTAGAAGGTTGAAGAACATGTCATATGTCCAAACATGCTATACATGGATATTCTGATTAGAAAGTGGAATAACTTCTTCAACATAACTCCTATGGGATTTATTCAACTTCATGGAGACTCTGCACGGATTAATAGTTCCAAATCAAGCTTCTTACATAGTGATTCATCCTGGTTTCATTAGAAGCTTGAAGAACTTGTCATATGTCTAAACAGGCTAACAATGGATATCCTGATTAGAAAGTGGAATAACTTCTTCAACATAACTCCTATGAGATTTATTCAACTTCATGGAAGACTCTCCACTGATTAATGGTTCCAAATCAAGCTACTTACATAGTGATTCATCCTGGTTAGATTAGAAGCTTGAAGAACTTGCCATATGTCTAAACTGGCTAACCATGGATATCCTGATTAGAAAGTGGAATAACTTCTTCAACATAACTCCTATGGGATTTATTCAACTTCATCAAAGATTCTTCATTGATTAATGGTTCCAAATCAAGCTTCTTACATAGTGATTCATCCTGGTTCGATTAGAAGGTTGAAGAACTTGTCATATGTCCAAACAGGCTAAACATGGATATCCTGATTAGAAAGTGGAATAACTTCTTCAACATAACTCCTATGGGATTTATTCAACTTCATGAAAGACTCTTCACTGATTAATGGTTTTAAATCAAGCTTCTTACATAGTGATTCATCCTGGTTCGATTAGAAGCTTGAAGAACTTGTAATATGTCCAAACAGCCTAAACATGGATATCCTGATTAAAATGTGGAATAACTTCTTCAACATAACTCCTCTGGGATTTATTCAATTTCATGAAGACTCTCCACTTATTAATGGTTCCAAGTCAAGCTTCTTACATATTGATTCATCCCGGTTTGATTAGAAGCTTGAAGAACTTGTCATATGTCCAAACAGGTTTAACATGGATATCCTGATTAAAAAGTGGAATAACTTCTTCAACATAACTCCTATGTGATTTATTCAACTTCATGAAAGAATCTCCACTGATTAATGGATCCAAATCAAGCTTCTTTCATAGTTATTCATCCTGGTTTGATTAGAAGCTTGTAGAACTTGTCATATGTCCAAACAGCTAAACATGGATATCCTGATTAAAAAGTGGAATAATTGCTTCAACATAACTCCTATGTGATTTATTCAACTTCATGAAAGAATCTCCACTGATTAATGTTTCCAAATCAAGCTTCTTACTTAGTGATTCATCCTGGTTCGATTAGAAGCTTGAAGAATTGTCCATATGTCCAAACAAGCTAAACATGGATATCCTGATTAGAAAGTGGAATAACTTCTTCAACATAACTCCTATGGGATTTATTCAACTTCATGAAAGAATCTCCACTTATTAATGGTTCTAAAACAAGCTCCTTACATAGTGATTCATCTTGGTTTGATTAGAATCTTGAAGAACTTGCCATATGTCCAAACATGCTAAACATGGATATCCTAATTAGAAAGTGGAATAACTTCGTCAACATAACACCTATGGAATTTATTCAACTTCATGAAAAACTATCCACTGATTAATGGATCCAAATCAAGCTTCTTTCATAGTTATTCATCCCGGTTTGATTAGAAGCTTGAAGAACTTGTCTTTTGTCCAAACAGGCTTAACATGGATATCCTGATTAAAAAGTGGAATAACTTCTTCAACATAACTCCTATGTGATTTATTCAACTTCATGAAAGAATACCCACTGATTAATGGATCCAAATCAAGTTTCTTTCATAGTTATTCATCCTGGTTTGATTAGAAGCTTGAACAACTTGTCATATGTCCAAACAGGCTAAACATGGATATCCTGATTAAAAAGTGGAATAACTTCTTCAACATAACTCCTATGTGATTTATTCAACTTCATGAAAGAATCTCCACTGATTAATGGTTCCAAATCAAGCTTCTTACATATTGATTCATCCTGGTTTGATTAGAAGCTTGAAGAAATGTCCATATGTCCAAACAAGCTAAACATGGATATCCTGATTAGAAAGTGGAATAACTTCTTCAACATAACTCCTATGGGATTTATTCAACTTCATGGAGACTCTGCACGGATTAATAGTTCCAAATCAAGCATCTTACATAGTGATTCATCCTGGTTTGATTAGAAGCTTGAAGAACATGTCATATGTCTAAACAGGCTAAACATGGATATC